>JAUZSU010025238.1:0-10610 GCA_034780255.1 Parotocinclus maculicauda | reverse complement strand
TGTTAAGGCGGATATCGTTTGTCACCTTGATAAGAGCAGTCTCCGTGCTATGATGGGGCCTAAACCCTGACTGGAACTCATCAAAGCAGTTGTTTAGCAAGAAAAAGGACTTTCAAGGACTTTACATAAAAAAGGCAGGTTAGATATAGGCCGATAGTTGTTTAGTACTGTGCCATCAAGACTGCTCTTTTTCAGTAGAGGCTTAATGACTGCAGTTTTCAAGGAACTTGGAAATGTTCCTGACTGGAGTGAGATATTTCCTCTCACCTTCCAAAGACGTGTGTTAGGTTCAATGGTGGTTCCTAAGTGCCCTAGTGTGTGAATATGTGTATGAGTATGTGAGCGTATGTGCCATACGGTGGATTGGTGCCCTGTCTAGGGTTATTTCTGCGTTGTGCCCTGTACCGCCGGCTAGGCCCTGACTAGGATAAGCAGATGCAATAATGATTCATACGTTCTAACTAAATAAAAGTCAATGTAAGAAACATTAAGTGTTTTATATGCATTTTCCATACCATCTCAACTTTTATTTCTGTATGAGACACCCTGGAACCAGCTGAGGGCCTGGTTTGGTATGCGGGTGTGTTATTTTGGATCAAATAATGTTAATAAGGCTTGAAAAGCTATGGGTTTTAAAACGGATCCTGCCTTCAGCAGCAGCATTTTAAATATTCTGTAGTGGACCACTGGAACAAACAAGTAATCAAGTCTGGATATGACAAGAGCCTGTATGAGGATCTGAGAAGCTTTTATGTTAAGAACATTAAGAACAACTACAACTACAAGAACAACTACAAGAACAACTACAAGATGTTGATGATGTTATATGGCTAGAAGAATTACAGTTGTTGTCCAAAATTACCAGGACTCTTCGCTGTGTGGGCAAGCCACCATAACTTTTGTCCGCTGAGGTAGTGTAAGTAAACTTAGCTATGCTATATGGTAGGATTAATATTGTCAGTATGAAGAGAACCAAGTAAATAACTCCCAAAGTTCAAGTTAGGAAGAACAAATAATCTGAGGTTTCAAACACCAAGTAGATCCAGAAGAAAAGTATAAAAACATGTTGCTTGGTTCTGTGAAGTACTGCATTAATTTCTAGCAATTCTAGCAGTTTCTGTGGAATGACCCATGGTGTTACAAGACTAGTTGGTAGCAAAGAGGTTGTTTTCTTGAAGAAATAAGGACTGCTGTCCAATCACTGCACATTTTTGGTTTTTGACCAGGAATGGAATGAGGGAGCACATGTCTGCTGGGTTGGGTAATGGCTTCGTTAGTAGATGTGAAACTCTGACCATCTTATTACAAAAAAGCGATGGCTGGATTACAGAAGGATAACTGAATGTTGGTCATTTTTGTGCAAAAAGGGTAATGAAAATCTAATTTGTAAAAGAAGATGCTGGTGGACTGGGAGGAGGGTTGAGTAAGGTTGAGAAAAAATCTTTTCACAAGCAGAAGTTGAGTTTATATTAAAAGAAAGCTGTTTATCTGAGTTGACAGACGAAGTGAAAGACGCAAGCCTTGCTCAGTTCTCAGCCCAGTCTGGTTGTAAGTGATTTTTCATGTGTCTGTATCAGGAGTAAGAGTTAAAAAACTATCTGAAGAAGGCAAGAGGTTAGTTAGGGAGAATGAAGAACAAGACAGGTTTCAAGTTTTATACATCAGTGTAGTAGAGGAAAATTAATTAGTGTTGTAAGCACTGGAAAATACAAAAAAGTGATCTGAAATGGGAAGAGAAATTACTAATTACTTAATAAGGTTAACCAGGGTAGTTCTTGGTGAATATCAATGATGGTGTCTGCTCTGTAAAGTAGTGCTGATGATGTATAATTTAGGTAGAAATAAGTCTAATGATCATGGATATGATGCTGTCAGTAGGGACGCTGAGGACACTGAACAGATTTAGAGAAGTGCCATTCTCTGGCAATGAACTGAGAGGAGAATCTAGCCCCTCAATAAAGATGCCAAGCAAACAAACGGCTTAAAGCAGTTCGCAATTCCCAAGCTCAGTAACAGCATGAAAATGACATGTGGAATTGGAGATGTAAATATCAGATGTCCTCATGTCCTCAAGAAATTTTCAGGTAAAGGAAATAAGAAGACCTACTCTTCGACCTCGACCATATTAACCAAACAGGAAATATATATGCTCATCAAAGTCTTTGGACTGTATACCAGATACCAAAAAGACTGAAATGCACGTATTACAAGTGATTATAATTAATTATATTAGTTATATTAAAGTGACTGGCAATTATGTGTGTTACTGAAATATGTCCAGAAGTTTATTCATTTAAGCTTTTATATTAATATAAGTAACATGTTTTGCTTTCTGTAAAGATAACAGCTTTAAATACTTGAAATCAAGATGTGATACACCCTGCCCAGTAAATTGCAGTAATAGTCAAAACTGATCTCTTTTAATCTGGCATGTCTTAATGACATAATATTCTTTACCATTTGCAATGATTTATGTTAGTGTGACATAAGTGAATTGCAGATTGCTTTAACATCAAGATGTAGTAGTCAGTTTGTCTAGAAAAGATCCTTTCCTTAACTGTATAGTTAACACAGCATTTATTTGTATTGTCTTTCATGTCCTCTTAGGCTTCTAAAAATATCTTGATTGAGCTATAAGTTTTAATTTTCAATTTCAGGCCTTTAAAGCTTCAAATACTTAAGAAATGGTCATAGTCATAATATTGATTGGGACCTAACTGCAGTGGCTCATTGCAGCAGCACTTTTCCTAATGCGTTAAATGTCTTTGCATGAATCCACTTCGCTTGGGGTTTGAGCAGAGTGAATAAGGCAGCAAGATGTTTATTATTTGATTAAGTAAAAGAGCTAAAGAAGTGGAACCAATTTTTTTTATAGTAAACCAAGATTATGTGTCAATTTTATTGGAAAGATAAAATTTTCATAAATTGTTTACTTCTTCAATATTAACATAATTATCTGTATAGAAAAGTTAATTTTGAGCCTCATTTTGTCAGATGGAAAGCAAGATGCAAATGATCTTTTTCTATTAATTGTAATCATTAACCATCCAATTTTAAATGCATGTTAATAAAATTTAGTAGCTTGTAGATATGTTAAAAATATCAAATTTGAAATATAGTTTCAGACAAAATATTTAATAACAATACAAAGACTTAACAAGGAAAAAAGCTTTTTTATTGGGTACACTTTAATAGTAAAATTTCCATAATTTTTCATAGCATATATTTAGCAAGGTGCTGTAAATATTTGTCAGAAAATCTTGTCTGTATTTAACATGACAGGACCACAAAATTGCTGCACTTCCATGATATAGTTCCATGAACTTATTGTCATGTCCAAGAAACCAGCTTCATATGCTTTAATCTTTGTGACATGGTGCATTATTCTGCTGGAAGCAGCCATCAGAGGATTATACACTGGTGATAAGGAGATGCACATGGTCATCAACAGAATTCAGTTAGGCTGTGGCATTTAAACATTGTTCCGTCGGTGTCGAGTGTGGCAAGAAAATATCCCCCACACTCTTACACCAGCAGCACTTTGTAGTTCTTCATATACTGACTGTAGACTGAGACTAACTGTAGCTCCCTGATGCATTTTGAGGAAAGAGATTAATTTAATACAATTTGGAATAAGGCTGTAACGTAACAAAATGTGGAAAAAGTGAAGCGCTGTGAATACTTTCCGGATGCACTGTATGTGAATGTGAGTGAGGGCTTGTGTAGGAGAGAGACAGAGACGGCATGAGAGACAAAACGTGAGAGAGAGAGAGAGAGAGAGAGAAAGAGAGAGAGAGAGAGAGAGAGAGAGACAGAGAGACAGAGTGAGAGAGAGAGTGTGATCCTCTAATTTGTCGAAGGTTGACATTAGGCCTGTAATTACTACAGTGTTCAGACACACACACAGGCTCTGCCCCCGCGGGACAGGGAGGGGCGGATGTTTCAATCTCTCTGGAACAAAATTACCACCACACACAGTGTCCAGTTAAAAGGTGACCAGTAAAATCAATTATCTCAAAATCTCTCATATCTCTTTATGGCCATTAAACCTGTGTGTGTGTGTGTGTGTGTGTGTGTACAAGTATATTAAGTCAAGTAGCAACTGTTCTATCTATCTATCTATCTATCTATTTATCTATCTATCTATCTATTTGTTTATCTATCTATTTATTAATCTTTTTGTGTGTGTGTGGGAGGGGGGGTGCGTATGTGTGTGTGTGTGTGTGTGGGTGCGTGTGTGCGTATGTGTGTGTATCGATGCAAGCACACACATTTCAAACCAGCCCTAATCTCTGTTGATTTTGCTTTGAGAGAACAACCCAAGACAAACAAATCTGGAGACCGTTCGACTGGCCTCTTAACTCTGTGTTTAAAAGACACCTTTACCTGAATGACTCACGCCCTGCCTGAGAGGCACCACGACGCCACACTCTCTCTCTCTCACACACACACACACACACACACACACACACACACAAGTAAAAACAGAGGCGCTCCAGTCAAAGCCTAATAACACAGGAAGTTGCAGAGCCAGAAACCTGCAATCATTAGCGTGAGTCACCACAACAAAGTCCTGAAGAAGCACTGACCTCGAGCAGTGGAGACAATCGCACACTTATTTACAATACGCGACCTCAGACGCACACACCTACACTTGCATGAAGGTGCCAGCAGTGATTTGACTAGGACATAAATGTGGTTTGTCCAAGTGTGTTTACATTCAACTCAACATGAATACATTCATAACAGGAGACAATGTTGTGTTCTCACCTGCTGTCTCTCCCTCTGTCTCTCTTTCTCTTTCTCTTTCATACACACGCACACACACACACACACACACACAGACGTACAGACGATTTTATTAAAAGGGAAAGGAGGTTGCACTCATTACAGTGATAGAACTGTTGCAACAGGTACACACACCCTTTGGTCTGGATTGCTGAATCACTAATGGCTCGCTCTTTCCTGATAAAGTTTAGGGACTTCTAGTGATACGTGTAGATGGACAGAGAGGGGTCATATGACATTCATTTAAATACAGTGCGTTTTCCTGTAGTGAGATGAAAGTGTCAACACTTTAATCAATTACCTTGTACACAACAAACTGATTGTTGATACGTTTGGGCTCCAAATTAGTACATTTACAGACCTGGGAAACTGCTCTACATACTGCAAGTTTTAGAGGGGGAAAGAAATCAGTTTTACTGTCATTCCAATAAATAATAAAAAACCCAACATTTGTATAGGAAATTGAATTTGATTACCTAAATATAATATAAATTAAAATATATTACATAATGTAAATACATTTTAAATATTCATTCAAGATTCAAGAAGGTACCATCCTATGGTAAATATGTCAACTAAATACAGTATATATTATTAAGTAAAAAATTGTCCCATTTTTGTTACATACATGGTTTGTCCAGAGAATTACTGTAAAATATTATTTATTGAATAATTGATAGGCAATCAGCAAAACCACTATAATATTAAATTTTATTTTTAGAGAAAGGGCCTCTGTGCACAAAAATCAGTGAATCAATTATTTTATGTCAACCCCAATTCAAGCGTGGTCTTGGGTTTCTGTTTTTGTGTTTGTTTGTTTGTTTGTTTGCTTGTTTTTTAAACTAAATTTAGTTACACAGCAAACATTTACCGAATCCTGATTTCCTGAGTGAGTGAGAAGCTGAATGAGTGAATGAAATTCTGAATTAAAGTGTATGATACCCTGAAAAATTTTGCTTTGCTTTGAATTAGGAAATACGTCTTAACCTTTAACATAACAAAACTTGTGAAGCTTAAAAATGGCCGATGGGTGCCCAGACATTTACAGTACATGTAAACGAACTTACTGACCACCCAAAACCCGCTGAGTGTCAAAGGCAGCACCACACACACTCAAGCAAATATATAGCGAAGCCCCCTGCCTGCACCACACACTGACACCAAAGCTTACTGTCCAGCAGTAACGGTGTCTTGGAGACATCAGTTTGTGGAAGCCAGCAGCTGGTGGAGTGCCAACGGCAGCTGAATTTGCAAGTTGATTTTGTTTGGTACAAACACACAAACTGGAACACACACAAGCAAAGAACTCACACAGAGCAGAACAGAGACCTTACTTATTACTATGCAGTGTCGTACAAACATACTTCTGTTAATGGACATAATTGTTTATGGGATCTGAACAAGCTGTTGGGTCAGAACCAAGAATGTGTACACTTCAATAAGTGATGGACAAATCTACACCGCAAAAAGCAGTCATACTTCTCATTCATATTGAGAACACTCATACCATGTGATCTGACCTTCAGACAAACACACCAGTATACAATCCAGCTCGGAAAAAAGTATGTGAACCCTCATTAATGGCTGTATGCGTTTCAGACTTCAGAGATGCCAGGTGACCTAAAGCATGTTGTTGGAATGCTGGAGTACAATAGCAGTAGCATAGCACTAATGACAAAGATAGATTCTCTAAAAGGGACGAAGAAGAAACCATGGAAGGACCAAGCCTCAAAATGGGACCAAACCTCCTATTTATTTATTTATTCATTATTTTTTAAATTGCTTTGTAAGGAGTCTTTGGGCTACATCAATTGATCTTGAGTTTAAGTTAACTTAAATGGAACAATCTGAATACAGTAGATAATGCAATACAATGAAAATACAATAAATGAAATAGGATAGAGGCAATTAAAAAATTAAGAATCTGTTATTGGGGATTGGATAAGGATCAGACTAAATTAACAGTAATTAGCAGCAAATGTGGTTCACAAACTTATTTTCCTCAAAGAAAACAGCACCAACATATTTGCACATGCTCACTCACTGCGAATTCCCCTTGATGTGTTGGCAGTGTGAGTAAGCAAGCGGTCACCATGTGACAGTGTTATCACCCTGTGCTGTAGTATTCACTGGCTGTCTGCCAAAGGTGTGTATATGTATGTATATGTGTGTATATATATATAAGTGTGTGTGTGTGTGTGTGTGTGTGTGTGTTAGAAGGGGTGAGCACTCTGTAACACACAAATTTATAGAGCTTGAAAAAGCTCACACCTGCTTCCTTTGTGTTTTGGCTTTGTGTTGTTATGTCTGAAGAAAGTGTTATTGCCTATGTGTGTGTGTGTGTGTGTGTAACCCCGTCCTTGTGTAGTTCCATCCATCCATCCCAAGCTGGCAAACATTAAGGTGGCACCTGTTGCCTGGCGGCATGCATAAAGCAAGTAGGGCAACAGCTGAGGGGTCAGAGGTGCGACGATACACACACACGACACACTCGACACACACTCCCTGGTCCCCTTTAACGGCCACCATTGTTATTGTTAGACCTCTTCTTACCCCTGTGCTTGGTAACTCAACCCCGTTAACCCACTCCCTCCCTCGTGCAAGCTGTTTAAGGCCAGTGAAAACTGCTACCTCTCAGCCACTGTCATTTTTTTAGCGTGCGCCCACAAGCGCACACACACACGCACACACACACACACACACACACACACACACACACACACACACACAAACATACACACACACACACACACACACATACACACTCCCCAGTGGCTGCCTTTCTTTTAACCATTATTTGCCACAGCAGGGATCGGTTTTCGGAGGACGCTCGTCTGCTAGTTAGCATCATGCATGATACAAGCACACACACACACACACACAGAAATTATATTTCTTGAGAATACAGCTGGCCTGGTGATTTGGGCAAATTAAGCTCACTTGTAAATTATACTTTATATAATGTGTGTATTATATATTATATTGTATTCACTGTATGTATTATACAATATATTACAGTTTATTTATAGTATGTATTATATAGGATACTATAATGTATTCACTGTATAAGTAAATATAAATAAGGACTTTTTATTTCATGTCGTTTCCAAAACAAACACAGCAGAAGTTTGCACTTTTCAAAGAGCCGATAAGATTTTCATGAACTAAAGAGACAAAGAAAGTCACAGGCTCTGAAATGTTTGATGTCAAACATACTGTTAAAGGAAAGTTCAATTTGCTTAAGATGGACATGAACCTTTATCCAGGTAGCCATGGTTAATGCTTTGATTTACATGTCGGTTCATTTAATCATGCGCTGCAGTTACACCATCAAATCTTTTACTAACATTTAATTTAAATGTTTTCTTTTTAGTTTTAAATTTCCTAAAAGCATCCCTCATTGTTCATGTTGCAGATATTTTGGTATTTGCCTTGTATTATTGATGATTTCTAAAACTGCTCTTGTGCAGGTGTGCATCTGGATGTTCTGCTTCTTATTGTCTTCTTATATCTGATTTACATCCAATTTCACATAAAAATGGAACTGATCTAGATCTTTGTCTTCGGTGATATTTAGATGCTTAGAACAGCCTTCATTTCACAAACAACAACAGACTTGTGAGTTTCTTGAGAATGTTATTTGGTTTTGAAACCAGGACTGAATTGTAAAGAACTGAAGAGCTACACCCCGAGCTCTGAGCTTTATCGTAGCTTTCTAGAATAACCGATTCACATTTGTTGCCATTAGGACATTATTACTGGTGAAAATAAAGTTTGAAATGAAGTCAGAAAAGAACAAAAATCCAAAATCAGTCATCTGAACCAATGCTAATGTATATATTTACAATGTTTTTAAATCAATTTTTCTGTGAATTGATGTGCATTGTTTGTTGTAGTATTTAGTATGCTAATCCTGAGAGTTAATAAATATACATTAATAATATTATAAATTATATAAAATTGGCCTTGTTTATCCTGATCAGGATCGTGAAATAAGGTTCTGAACCTAACCCAGGATTCACTAGACAGAGGTAGAGATACAGAGGATAGTATGTTCAAAAAATATATGATATTAAATTTATATGTGACTTATACTATAATGTTTTCAAAAAATAGTTATCAAAATAGTTATCAGGTTTTTTGTAACCTTGAAACCCCTTTCGTAGTTACATTAGCAGCGGTGCCTAATTCTAGTTTAATTTATGTTCATTTCATATGAGACGCTACACATCCTGTACAGAAAGATCATTTTTTAATGGGTCAAACGTGACATTAAAGTTTCGACCCCACTGGTCGACACTGTAAGTTAAAGTATCATCACTACCTGACCCCTAACTGAGCCTCTATTCCTAATGTCAAGGTTAAAGGTCTCAGGAGCTACTTTTGGAGGCAGTAAAAGCTGAAACTGAATCCAGTGCTCAAGGTGAGACGGGAGACAAAGACGACAAACAGAAGCCGGAGATGAGAGCGTCCGGAGAAAAGCTTTGAGCTGGAATTCCTGAAGCTCCTGTCTTTTTGCGTATGAGACCAAGGCACCTGTTTTAACAACAGCTGCACAACAGAATCATTCATCTCTCCCATTTTCTTCACCAGCGAATAAGCTGCTGCTCGGTGGGGATGCTTTGTGACTATCCTGCTTGGCATTTCTTATGCTGTAGAAGCTTGAAATCTTCGCAGCAACTGACAAAACCAAAAGGGTGTCAGAGATGACCTGCATGGATCTGATCCTGCATAGGCATGGGTGTATTTCATATGAGTGGCCCATCTCCTGGCATGATGAAGGATACAGGTTGACATGGACGTGACAAATGTTTCATTTGTATCTCAGCTGTCAGCAGGAGGTCATGCGCACTCACACCTGCTGTAAATTGGACCGAGAAAAGAACTAATAAGGCTGCACCGAGATTAGATGGCATTTCATAATTTTGTTCCTTTCACCAGGCAAACAATTAATTCAGTTTCAATGAACAATACACATTCTCACAAAGAAACTTAAAAAAGCTTAGTCTAGACTCCAGAAGCTAAAGCAGAGGAGACAGTACCATGGTAGGGACCTTAAGAGGAAGCAGGCTGAAAGGTGGAACCAGTCCTTCTCTAGATGAAACAAGAGAGGATTAAGTTCCTTAAATAACTGAACATAAAGAATATAGCAGTGTTGCTTATAAGGTATAAGATGTTTAACATTTTATGTGCAAAAGAAACCCCTATAAACATAAAGACTATTTCACAGTGGATAATGTTACTGTTCATCCTCAGGAGGACATCAGAACTGTGCATGGCAACCACATGGACAATTCAATTCAATTCAATTCAATTCAATTCAAATTTAATCCTATAGTGCTTTTTATAAAGGAGCATTGTCTCAAAGCAGCTTTACAATCTTATATTATCGTAAGAGGTCAATCCCAAATTAAGCAAGCCTAGGGTGACAGTGGCAAGGAAAAACTACCTGAAAGTAGTAGGAAGAAACCTTGGGAGGAACCAAGACTCAACAGGGGAGACCCGTCCTTCATGTGTGGCCTATACTTTAATTAAATAAATACATAAAAGTATATTTAATTATAGCAAAAATAGGTAAACAACAATTAATCATATAATAAATCAATAACAAATCAATGATAAAATTTTAATTAGTAATAAAATAAATAAACTAAATTATAAAACAAAATAGATTATAAAATTAGTCCTCAGTGGGAGGTCCTTGGAGGCATATCGTCTTCTAATGTCCAAACGATGGAGGGAATTCCTGCACTCTGGTGGGACTGGGTTCTGTTGATGAAGACCAGTAGAGTGATTCTGAGGTGGAGGAACATCTAAGTGTG
>JAUZSU010025227.1:0-10612 GCA_034780255.1 Parotocinclus maculicauda | reverse complement strand
TACACGTTCTTTGGTCCGATTAAGCTGAATTTTGGTCCAAATAAGCGAATAACATTACACGTATATAATAGGATTTGATTCGGTACTTTAGGATGTGGTCCGAATAAGCGGCTGGTCCCATTAACCGGAATCGACTGTATTATATCTATATTTCGCACTCGTGCTCAATAAAAAAGCATGAAAAAAACGTGAGGAAAACATTCAAAAAGGTTTGTTTATTTTACTTTAGTAAGTGTGGGATCATATTTCAATAGTTTTTAAGAATCTTACTGAAATGTCTTGTATCATGAAAATGCATCTAATACCCAATAGTTCCATTAAAGTCCTTTGTGTCACTTAACACTTTAGAACTCCAAAATAAAATATAAAATGAAGGCTTGTTGTAATAGATTAATAATTACTGGTGTTGTTACTCTATAGTTTGTGGCCTGTTTTTTGTGACTGAATTAGAATTACACTGTTTGCAAAAACTAGGGGGTATTTTATTATGGGATATTTTAATTAGAAAGTATTTTATTATGGGTTATTTTAATAAGGGGGTATTTTATTATGGGATATTTTAATTAGAAAGTATTTCATTATGGAATATTTTAATAAGGGGGCATTTTATCATGGGATATTTTAATTAGGGAGTATTTTATTATGGGTTATTTTAATTAGGGGGTATTTCATTACGGGATATCTCATTCAAAGCAGTTATTGGTTAAGGGTCTTGCTCAGGGACCCAACTGTGGCAGCTTGGCAGAGGTGGGGTTTGAACCCTGGACATTCCGGTCCATTTTCCAGTACCTTAACCTGCTAGGCTACCACAGTCCTGTGTGTATTATATGATATGAACAGGAAATTAGTTAGTTATCAGCATGCTTACATAATAAAGGCTTCTTAATCTGTTCGTAATCCAGTAACCACAGTGTGTGTGTTGTTTTTTTCTGGATGGGTGGGTAGTGGACGGCATGTCTCCTAATGATTGGGAACATTTTGTTTATAAACTTTACCACTTGAGTATGAGAGCTGTTCATATTTGAGCCAAACAAACATGCTAATCATAAAGTTAAAAACCCTTTTTGGTAATGAATTTTGTCCCGTTTAGGGGAATTTATAAACCACAGCGAGGTGTTCATAATGAAATATAATTGTACTGTACGTGGGTAGGTGAGGTAAATGGTAAAAAGTGTTTGCTCTCTTTGTTTGACATGTCTTTTGGTCTAACATACTCAGCTGGATAACTGGAGAGCTAAAAATCGCTTAAAGCTCATGTTCTGTTCGCTGTCTAGCAACGCTACATTGACTCTGGTTATTACGATCCATTATATAGCAATAAAAGTGAAAAACTCAACTCAACTTTATCACAATTAGTATCATTACTTGGGGAAATTCACCACCAGAAGCTTTCTTATGCTTGAGGACTTCCCTGATGGCAGATGTGTATAATTAAATATTGTTTGTAATGATTGTCTGTAAGCCTAACGCTTAAGGTATGGACCAATACCTTCTAGGTTCAAATCCCACCTCTGTCAAGCAGTCCTTGGGCCTTTACCTTACAGTGGCTTGGACTATACCACTGAATCAGTTGCTCCGGATAAGGGCATCTGTTAAATGACATAAATGTAAAAGATTGATACTTAAATATGAGTTCATTTTCATCATCATATTCTGCTACAGTTTGTCTTTAGCCAACTCACAATAATCAAGGAGTTATACTAGGAGAAACTGCCTAATATTTTGTAGGTCCTGCTCAAGTAGGTTGAGTTGAGGCATGGGCACCACAAGGTTTAAAGGTCTCATACGTTCTCCAGCACCAAGTTAGCATCAGGTCCTTAAAATCCCGAGGTCCTCCATGGATTGCTTGCTTGTTTAGGACATTCCACCGATGCTTGTTCAGATGGAGATCTGGGGTACTTAGAGGTCCCAAAGACTCAACTCCATTTCCATGTAACTCAAAGCATTCCTGGGACCTGCCAGGACCCAAGCATCACACTATCAATGTTGTTCACTTCAGCTCTCAGTGGAGGTAATGTTATGGCTGATGGACGTGTCATGTGTTGCTGTCCAAAGTGCTGTACTACCAGTGGGCTGAAGCTCACACAGAGTTGCAGTCAGGCAAACACATTCTTCGAGTAAACACGATCTGATGTGGGTTCATTACATTACAATTTTGTACGCGTCCATTTCAGCGCTTAGTCGGTGACATCCCAGGGCTTTAGTGCCGACGGATGAGTAAGGGGGAAACCCCTGAGGTAACGTCAGGGAATTACCAGGGTTTCCTGAGGCTTTGCTTTACTCCTCCGCACCGCTTAGCGCAACTCTGTTTGGGATACGCCTCGAACGGCTTCTTCAGCGCTCTTAGCGCACTCACGCTTGGGCTCGTCCCCTGGCGTTTCCGGAGCTCTCCCGCACCACTCAATTCGGGAAGCGTCCCAAATCGGCGCTTTATCGTGCTCACCGCACGTCTGCCCTCTGGCGCTTTGGCGTGTATCAACGCCACTCGGGACGCACTACTGCCGCGTTTTGTAGTTTGGAGAGCCTTTTGCTTTGCCTTTTCTGTTATCCCTCATTATAAGACGTCGTTCGATCCCCAATCCTTGGGTCCTCCCTCCTATAACGTAACAGATAACTTTTGATTTTGATTAATCGATTGTAGTAGTAGATTTCTGAGACGATTCTGGTCATCTTTGAGATGCTCCATGACCACCTTCCCATTGAAAAACTTTCCCTTGATCCAGCCATATTCATGGACATAGCCTAAAAGACATTTCCTTCTCCATTATTTGCTTCGGTATTTAGATATATCATATAATTTTGTCTATAGTAAGTCTAGTAATTTTGTCTATAAGTTTGGCAAAACACGTTTTTTTGGTCTCATATTTGGTGGAATAAAGTAAAAAAAGACAATGAGAAAATGTGTGCTTTTTTGGTGCACTTCTGTTAATATCAAACCAGCATCCTTGTTAAAATCGCAACACTTTAAGAAAATGATTGATCATGCATATCAGGTTGTTGTGATCGCTACATTCTGTAAGTTGCTGCTGTGTGATTGGCTGATTAGATATTTGTGCTAACGAGCAGTTGAGCAGGCGTACCTAATAAAGTCCTTGGCATGAGTATAAATCTGTGATTTATACCCAGAGTTCAGTGCTTCTTCAGGACTGTTTGACCTCTCGGTGCATAGAATTTACGATCCACAGGCTATAATGTAGTTGCCTGGCTTATAGTTCCTTCTCTATCTCCCCTTTTATTAATGGCATCATGAAATCGCTAAATGGCATTTTTATGAGAGCAAAAACGTATATTCTGTGGCCCTTTTGAGACACTTTCATACCGGAGGTGCTAGAATGTGGACTGGTGGAAATTTTGCTCTTACTTTAGCAGCATTTAATACGACGTCGGAGATAGAATTGTGCAATTCATAATAAATCAGCCTAAGGGAAAAGGGCACTGTTGTCCTTTATCTTCCCAGTGGAATCGACCAAATAAAGTGTGAGCATTGATGGCGACCTGCAGCCGGTTCCTGAACTATTGGCACCCGAGGTAAAGATGATTAACAAAGACGACTAAACATTCTGTGGCACCCGTACACTTAGTGCTACTGAGTGGGACTTTCCTTTGCTAACGTAAGAGCACTGAGAATGCAGAGCAAAAATTCAGAGACACTCCTCCGTACCCAATCTCTCCAAGTTCTCCAGGGTCCTCTTTGATATGAGGTTTAGGTCAGGGGACTGAACCAGCCAAGGATTTTGTGATTGTTGTGCCTTTTTTTTTGAGTGGACCTAATACAGCTAGTGCCAAAAGTCTGAGACCACTAGTGGAAATACTTTTTCCAATTTAAAACTATGGTTTTTATTTTGAATCATATAACCAGGATAACAAGTTGAGTGAAAAGGTGGATTTTTGAAAACAAGAGCTTGATTATGATCAGATTTTTTTATTTTCTATGTTCCCTTTTTCCTGTAATGACAGCATGCACTTGAGTTCCCATCGACTCCACACGTTTCTACAAAATTTCCACTTCCATTTAGTCATTTATCAGGTGCCCTTATCCAGAGCGACTTAAAGGCAGAAACTGAGGGCCGTATACCTTTCTTCAGGACCCAACAGTGGCATCTTGGACCCTGTCATAACAATAACATAAGATTTTTGATTTGATTTTGATTTTATCCCACCCTGATTTCACAAGATTTCAAAGAGCATGTTGTTAGCTGAATGCTTGACGTTTTTCATCTTCATGTGCCCCCATAAATGATCTATGGGGTTTAGATGAGTTGAGTGTAGGAACGTCTATGACAGTCAGCACTACCAGCTCCCTTTTTGACCCTTTTCCCTTTCCACAACAGCTTCTCCTATATAAAATGTGCTTCCTGTACCCTTCCTTCTCATACATCGGTTGGTCCCTGTAAGAGCTTTGGTTCCTGTATCCTATCCTTCCTGTGTTCTTGTTGCTTTTTTGTGTACTGTTGTTACCCCTGCTGCCCCTGTAACATATTATCTGCTTTATGCATTGATCCCTGTCTTGTGTGTTTTCCTTGCTAAATGTGGCTCTTGTTTGTGGTTTTCTTTAGCATCCCCTGTGTCTGTCAGTATTAATATTTTATGTTAAACTTTGTTTTTGTGTTGTTCCCGTGTTACCTGGTAGCCTCCGTTTGTTTCCAGGGGCCTCTTTATCCCTGTATTCAGGTGACAACTTCAAAGTTGTCGGTTTGACTCGAGACCCTTGTGATGTTTGCGCAGCTACATTCCTACTCATCCACAAAAGAGTGTGATCACACAGCATGCGTTTGTCCTTTAAAGAAGAACGTTGCGCGAGTTTCATAAAAGGCACGGGGCTTCATAAAATCTCTGGGCCTTTGTAAATTTCAGAGATCATAATCATTATATGTGATGCGCAAGAGACGCGTTTAATTGTGAGCTAATGAGCTATAAATCGGAGACAAGGGACTGTCAGGGCTTCATCTGCATGCTCTCTCCCAGCACACCTTGCTGGATCAGCATTCTCACCGTCTCCCTACATCATCAGTCTTCCCGTTTCACGTTTACTCCCTCACTCGCTCCGTCACGCCAGCAGATGGTTCATACATCACTCAGGCTGATTCTCATTCTAAAACGCACAGTTTGCAGCACAACAGTTTACTCGTAACTTTGGTCATGTTAAGTGTAGCGTGTTTTTTTCCACGCTTGGAGGCTTTAAAGGAGCAGTAGAGACCCAAGTGGAAATACAAAAGCAGGCAAGAAGTAAATTTGGCATGCTTTGTCCCCTTAAAGAGCTTTTTTTACTTGTCTTTAAGTAGAGGCAGACGTTTGTGTACAGTTTTTCACCGAGACTAATTTAAAACATTTTTTTAAGCTTATTCTGAGTCAATATAATAGTAGTGTACAAGTTCTATTATAGAACATAAAATGGTATGTACTCGATTCAAAATGTTCCTAATTAATAGAAATAATTGATAGTATTAATAGGATTTGTTCTCATTCAAAAGAAGTTTCCACCACCTTTGCACAACCTGTGCAGTGTATTAAGCCTATAGTGCGTATAAATAAGAAATGAACCCGTCCATCGACCCTTGTTGAACATTTCAGTTTAAACACTGCCGGATCAGATGGCAAAACCGTCCTGCAGCTTACACGGACAAAACGCTAAGCATAAATAAAAACAACGTTCTTGTCTGTGCTGTGTGAAGTTCACAGCCTTCCTGGTGCAAACGTGCCTCAGTGTGAGCATGTTTACAAACCGAAGAGGTGGAGCAAACCCATCTGTCACCGCAGATCGTTGGACAGGAAGAGTTCAGATTGAATCTGACTCAGAAGAAGTCACTTGTAAATCCTCTGCATTGTCTCAGTAACAGAAGGGAATTCGCTCGCATCCACCGGTTTCTCGAAAAATGAGTGGAAAGAGGAAAGGGTGAAGCTCAACCATGGTTAATGAAGCGCCAGCTCTGGGTGCTTGAGGGCCGAGGAGGGGGAAAGAATGGATTGTGAGAGCAGCACACACACTGACTTCCAGGGCTACCTTAAGATGAAGGGCCATTTATGTAGAGTGGTGATCGGCTGGAAATGGGTGTTTAATACGCTGGCAAATGAGGGCTGCATAATGGGAATAGCTATTTGCTGTACTGTATTGTACTGTACTATATGAATACACTGTGGACATGGGTGACTCGTTTTAGTATAATAAATATATTGGACTGCAGTATTGAACAGGAGGCTAAACGCTCAAGTTTGGGCCATAACTGCATAGAATATCCACTTCCTTTTGCTAAATTTTGTATGTATACAAACGGTGACAGGTTTGCACTGAACAGGTTTGCGCTCAACGTGACACATTTATAATTCAGTTCGTAGTCATCCCGTCAAAAAGCTCTAAAGATGAATGCTCAAGCATGAGGCGTTAGCGGAAAAGCATTTGCAATAAAGATTTCCTTCAGCAGCTGTAGTATAAAGGCTCAGCTACAGAGGCGAAGCCTGACTTGAATAAATAGAACAAACACGTCCAATTTCGTCACCCAGATACCCTAAGTCATCAGTGTTTAATGAGGGTCCTAGTCTCTATCCTGCCAGAGTGACTCCTGTGTTTCGTTGCGATTCATGAGATCAAGAAGTGGGATTTTAATAGAGCGTTCAGTTATGCCGTATTTATTTTACAGCGCTCTGTAGTTTATTAGACAAGGCACTGACACATTGGAGCCTGATGTGCCAGTGACACACGTTTTCTCTGCTATTGCATCATTCATGTTGCTCTGTAGGATCAGCCAAAGGCCGAGAACCGTGCTCATTTTGGATGCAACCGGGACTGCAGTGGGTTATCTAGGCTATAACCAGAATGTCATTTCAGTAGGGAATTGCTCTTTTTGCTAGAAGTACCTTATAAAATAGCCTGACATCAGAATTGGTCTCTTTAACATTCTACACCGAAGGAACCCCGGATTGGACCGGAGTCTTACGCAATATCATGCCATGCATGCGCAAAAATGTGTTTGAGAAGTAAAGGCAGCGTGGGAAACTTGAAGCTAATTGTATGTGAAGTTAAAGATCATGAGCGGGTGTGTATGAGTCAGACACAGAGGCAGCACGATAGAGGAAGGCTTTGAAATCCGCAAAGGATGAAGTCATTTTATTTGCTGTGTCCGAGAGAAAATTAATGATAAACTACTGTACGGGAGAAATGAAAAAATGAAAATGTTATCTGGATTCTCTTGTAAAGTGGATTCTCTGTTCCACTTGTAAAGTGGATTTTGTGTACCACAGACTAAATTAAATGTCTGGGAAAAAGTTAATTTGCTAAAACAGGTATCTCCATTTGTATGCCAAGATTCATTCCACGTCATCTCAATGGAGCAGCAGGTAAAATGTTTTCTTCTGAACAACTCACGTTTCAATTTCACGTTTTTTAGGTAAACAAAAGTGTTGAATTGATACTGAAGTTTTACTGTTATAATCAACATTCTTTAACATTATTTAAAAATAGCTACACAAACAGTCCACTAATGGCAAACATTTTTAGGATCATACCCGGGTGAGTCTGTGAGTGCCCCGTAGACAGATTGGCGTTGTTCCTGCCTGGCCCAGGTCAGAATTATGCTATGATTAGCTTTTTTGCCATTTCTTTTTTAAATACACACCTGTCAGTCAGAAGTATACAAGACAAATTAACATCTGCTGTAATGCCAAGACCCAGGGTTACTTCTCAGCCCTCCACCAGCTCATTTTCTCCCCACAGTGCATCCTGGTACCTTCACTCTCCAGGTAAACGGTGCATATGGACCTGACCGTCCACGTCATGGAAGAGAAATTGGGATTTATCGGACCGGTTGACCCTCTACCATTTCTCAGAGGCCCAGTTCTGACACTCTTGTGCCCATTGTAGACAGAGCAGGGCACTCGGATTAAGACGATGCCACACTAGCGCCACTTGTGATTTTATTGGACATGTATTTAAAATTAAAACGTCTTCAAGGTCTGTGGATAAACTAGACTGAACATTCAAGTGTAATTGTTGGGCCAAACTGACAGCCCTACTGTACTGCACATTCAGCACGGTTCATACAAGGCTCAGTTCATCCCCTTGATTCCAGAAATGAGTCGAAAGAGACCTGAGTGTCCTCCCGTGTCTATTGATCCGTTCTTCTCCAGGCGATGTTTCTCGGTGTGACCGGCATAAAATATCCACCGAAAGCCACAGTACCTTCTCGACCTCCTGCCTCTCGCTACATCTCTCTTCATCCCTCTCCCTCTCCCTCTCTTATTTCATTCCGGAACGGAAGATAAAATGCTCCTAGGGAAAATCTGTGCCTTTAAAATATCAGCCCTTCCTCCCTCAGATGAAAGAAGGTCATATTTGAGTTGTGACCCCAGCACATTAGAACTGTCGCTTTTTACTCTTAACAGTGTCAGGTTCAACCCTCTGTGCCTCAGTATTAATCCCCGGGTGTCTTTGACGAAGATTAAAGGATTAAACATCCGCAGCATCCTGAACTCGTCCTGCCCTCTTTCCCTCTCTGTTGGCGTGCTTAGCACCAGAAATGTTCGGCTGAGTTTAGAGAGGGGAACGGATCACACGAGATGGATAAGAAATGAGGTAAACGTGAACCAAGAAACGTCAAGCCAAGAGTCAAGTGACGCAATCCGTCCATGCTTGTGGAATTCATCACATACCTTTTTGGTCCAGTTCAGAAAATGTCTCCTCCAGACCCCTCATGTGGTACAGCAGCTATCAGTCACACTTTTGTTCATAGCCAATATATACTCATTCATTTATTCATTATCTTCCACTTAATCCACACGGGATCGCGGGCCAGCCGGTGCCCACTCGGGCAGGAACAACTCTAGACGGGGCGCGTACACACAGTCACACACTAAGGGCAACTTAAGAGACCCCAATTAACCTAAGATGCTAAGATGTTTTTGGATTGTGGGAGGAAACCAGAGTATCCTGAGTGAATAATACAACTGTAAAATACAGGACATTTGTATGCAGCGTTAAAAAAAAGCTTTTGCCAATTGACTCACCCTTATACTGGAGCAACAGCAGCATCTGGCAGCTTCATCGGGATCCCGAGTTCAAAAGAAGCTTGAGGGAAGTGGAACACGGTCTGAACAGTTCCTCTTACAGATCCATATTCCATTGCACATTTTACCATGAGCATGCAACAGAGTGAGCAAATAGTATTAGCAGCTACTCTTGTGCAACTAATGTGCAAAGATGTTTCTGTCTGGACATCAAAATCAATAATACCTTTAATATTAAAGTAAGAAAACCCTCTCGTATCTGAATCTCTATCGGTAGCCACAGTTGCACTGGAATTCGCCCAGAACTGGAGAAATGTTCAAGAAAGGTTTCTGCTTCTAGCTGAATGGACTCGAAAGTCCAATTTCTTCCCTTCCGTTACTAAATCCTGTCGATGCAGAAGATTTTCTCTGACGTTACGGCGTCATAACGTGCGGATACATGTAATAATGGGACGCGAATTGCAAGGTTTGTTGTTCTTTGACCTCTGCGCCTGCTGTTCTTTTCATCTATATGCTAAATGTCTTGTGCACAGCTCTATCTGTTGGGATTGCAGCCTTTGCCTCACACAATAACAGGCAATTTCCAAAAATCCCACAGTTATCCGGCACCACGGCCTGACACTCTGCTGTATTGTTAAACTTGATTAAAGATGCCAGGCGAGTCCTTCACCGACGCGCTTCCTTCCACACGCAGTGTTTGGTCTGCGCTGCCTATGAGAACATTGTTGAACACGTTCTCCACCCTGAGCCATGGCTGCGCTGCTTCTCGCGTATGAGAATGATTTCGCGCTAGCCCGTCCTGACCTAACGCACGCTTTTTCTTAGCGTATACTGTATAGGACTTATTGGATTTCATCAGGCGCGCGCTTATCGAAATGGATTTATGCAGAGAGCTTTGCTTATTAGTTCCACATCCTGTCATTTAATCTCCCGCCTGCCATTATTGGATCTAAATTTTATTTGCCCCTGCTCAAAATAGAAGTGTACGCAAAGCTCTGACTGCATTTCACTGTGCACCATTTGTGTAAAAAAATGGTCCATATTTATATGGTACTGGTGCTCAGAACGCTGCTGTTGGTATTCACACTGTCTAGACGATGCCTGTCTCTGGGGGTGACTTAGGAAGCGCTTTGTATTCTCAATACACTTAAATAGCCCGTTCCCCAAGAACACCATAAACTTTCTTTACCTGTACAGTCGAATCTGGTTAATGGGACCACCGGTTAATAGGACCAGCCACTTATTCGGACCGAATCCTAAAGTACCGAAACAAATCCTATTATATACGTGCAATGTTATTCGCTTATTTTAACCAAAATTCCGTTTAATCGGACCAACGAAGGTGAGAAAAAGAAGCCACAAGTCGCCACTTAGAGTGGATACAAAGCGGATCACGATTTATGGGAGGATTCCTGGGCTCCCCTGGGAGAATTTAAGCTTTTAAAGGATGCTAGGAAATGCATTGAAACTTTGCGCCTCTATTTCATGCAGGAGGGAATTGAAGGCAGTCCCATTGCTGCGTTAAATGGTTATGGTGTTTCTGTTCAAGTGCAGTCCGTCAAGAGAACGTGTCAGATCACACTGGATAAGTTCTTCAAACGTTGACTGGAATTTA
>JAUZSU010025216.1:0-10612 GCA_034780255.1 Parotocinclus maculicauda | reverse complement strand
CATAGGCACATCCCACGCAGCGGTGAAACTAATCACATTTGTATAGCGCGAACTTCAAAAAATCGGTCTAGTGGATCAGCCTGTTTAACTGATGTCCGATCCAGCTAATGTTGTTCATATCGGCACCGATATCCGATCCTAATATCAGATCAGTGCATCCCTAATATCAATCCCAGGTGGGGCTGGCAAAATGATGGTCTAGTGGTGCATTTGTAGAAAAGGTTGTAATTCTTGTGCCAGTCCCAAGCCCGAAAAAATGGGAAGGGTTGCACCAGGAAGGGCAGTCGGTGTAAAAGCTGTGCCACATCTACTATGCAGTGATCCGTTGTAGCGACCCCTGATGGGAGCAGCTAAAAGAAGCTTAGGTTAATGTCATTTGCTCTACTTTAGAGTACTCCAGCCAATCCGAATCCCCATTATCTGAATTCCCAGTATAAAGTATGGAGTAATACCCTAACCTGCTTTCAAACTATGAACAGATTTGGTCATATGCAAAATAACCGAAATAGGTAGTGTTTTGAATGGCTTCATAACTCTATGCAGAGGAAAATGCATTGTTAAAGAAATGAACAATTTTACATGGTGTGCTGATGGACTTTAGTTTGTGAGTGTAGTATAGTTTGGTGCAGTGCAGCAGGTTAGCTCAGACATTTTTATATGTTACAGGCAATATGTGTAATTAGGCATTGGATCGAATGCATGATGTTTGTAGGCAAAGCACGACATGTCTAATATGATCATGCTATATGCTTTTCAGCATACAGAATGACAAGTAGAAAATGTGTGAAAAGTGTTTTTCCCCCATCCTATTACCAGCATTCTAAATTAAACCTAATTTCCTGTAACATATACATTTATATGACATTTGGTTGACTGAGAGAAATAGTGTACATTGGAGCCTTTAAACTGTAAAGCTTCTTCACTCAAACAATTCAGACACTGAACAGTGCATTAGAAATTTCTATGCCTCCAAATTTAAACAAAAATATTTCTGACTTTACACATGGCCGAAATGTAACACCAAATGAATGCAATCTTTTAACCACGATGCAAGTAATCCAGGCCAGTCAGTGACTATAATGCACCAATATAATATATTAATCACCATTAAACCCAAACGAAGATGATCTAGGCTGTGATCATGGGTATGTTGTATTAATGTTATTTTATATGTATATTAAATTATTATTTTGTATATGTACAATATATTAATATGCACATTCTCAGATATCTAAATCATTTTTTATTAGATGCTATTCCACATGGTAGTTAGGCTTTATGGTTCTTATTTAGCCATTAGGAAAAAAGTGTTATGATGTAAAACATGTTAAGTGATGCTAAAACAAATCTGCATCATAATAAGCTTGCTTTTAATTCGTGAAAATTCCCTTATCAGCATTTAAACATTTCATTATCAGTCCAATTTTACTACCTCCATGCTCCATTTTCATTTTATTCAGTGGTTAATTATGAGTTTTAGATGGCAGTGCTTGCCAAACTGGGGAAGCTATTGCAGGGGAGCACAGCAAGTCAGAGGTAATTTTGAGAAAATTTGTGAATGCTGCTGAACAGTAGAACTAGGCAGCAAGGGCCTGGACCATTGGATATGTGTGTACAACGGATGATGAGTAAAGCTGATTTCAAGCTGACCAAGTTAATCACAGCAGTATTTCACACGGTTAAAAAAAGAAAGCGCTTTCACAGACTGTCCATTATACAGGCAATTATCCTGATTTTTATAAATGCAAATGGTAACATTAAGATTTATTCATTCATTATCCTTCCCTTAATACACACCTTGGGATTGAACCCGGGACCTTCTTGCTGCGAGGCAGAGGTGCTACTCACCGAGCCACCGTGCTGCCCACGTTAAGATTAAATAGAGAAATCTGTGGAAGGAATATGAAATAGAGAGTCTGTGAAAGGAATATGAGCGGGTTTAAGAACATTGTTTCAGTCATTAGATTTACCATTGTAATCTATGACGTTTTACGGTAATCTTATAGAACAGAAACAGAAAAGAAAAGAAGTGAAAGTATATTGTGAGAATGTACACACATTTTAAGAATAAATAACCTTTTAAAATACAGTTTTTTCCTTTGGGACAGTACATCTTTGGTTTGGGGCATTGATTTTTTTTGTTTGTTTGCCCAACAAAACATCCTCAGATTTCCTCACAAGTCCTTAAAATACAAAAAAAAAGAACCCAATTAAGCAAATTATACTAAAGCTGTTTTCTCGTAAAAATGTTTTTTTGGTGAAAAAACATCAAGGCTATCTTAAAAATGTTCAGTGTCTGTCAACAGACTACTTAATTTGTAATTCTACCCATATTGGAACATTTCTAACTTTTTTCCTGTTTTGCTTTTTGCTTTTAATTACAGGTACACAACAAAACATTTGAACGATGAGACTACCTCCAAACAAATCAAAAACATGTTACAAGGCTGACAATGACCAGAAAAGAAATACTTTTGTGGCACTCATTGAGGATTGCACGCTTTTGTGCTAAGACTGATTTACTGGTATTTTTTACATTCAGTGAGAACAGCCATGTGTCAGGTGGCAGCTATTAGGGAGCTATGCTAGTTTTAGAAGTTGTGTGGTGTTTATTGATATCACAAAGTAATGTAAGTTGCCCATGAATTTGTGTCTGTTTTAAAATGCTGTTTTATTCTCCAATGTATTTTTTTATTGGCTGACTGAGCACCAAGGCTGAAAAAAGTCATGTAATTTAGCTGTTGTTTAGTGAAGGTTTATTGTAATGCCACTTTTGCTAACGCAAATAAAGTCGCTATTTGTCTAGCCTAAGTGTGGTTTATGCTTCTATTCGAATAGGCTTTAGAAGCTCCTATAGGCTTGGTTAATGCAGGGTTTCTTTAAAGGCTGTTACATGCCGAATGCAACAATTGTTTTTGCTTCAAGACTATACACACCAGCCATCCAGACATAACATGTTTTTTCCTGTAGTATGATTCTGCCAGCCCTTACACCATTACTCATTGAATATATTATTTTGCCCACACAAGAAGGGTGGTTCCCTTTTTGAGTTTTAGTCCTCCCAAAATTTCTTTGTTATAGCAGTTAGGGAGTTTTTCCGTTGCCATGTCGGATATGTATCAACTTTCAGTTCCACATATTAACGTGTGTCAGATTCATAATTTTTTCACAATGCCCCAAAGATAACACATCTGTGTAACATATGTGTTATGAACTTGTCACAAAAAGATCCGATTTGGGCCACTTTTACCTGCTGTGTGAAGCATTAAAACTGCTTACCAGTTTCTGCACTTTTTGTCCAGTATGATATTGTGAGAAGCTTAGTTATAATTTTTACTCAATGTACATGTTGCATAGTGATGGTGGATGGTGATTCTATTACACAAATGAAGAAGAACATCTTTTCCACTGTTAGTGTGCTTGATGACACAATATTTACACTTCCATTAGTTACTGCCTGCCATTCCAGGTGTGCCTCAGGTGGCTGTCAGTGGTCAGAGGCTATTCCTGACCTAGCATATACCAATACAGTGGATCCAACCAAATCATTCAAACGCTTCTTTATTCGACCAGTTTGGACATTAAACTGTCCGAAATTTTTAACCCTGACATTTAAACAAAAATTCAGACCTACATGCATATGAGCCATCCTCAGGAGGTATCTGAAATGAATTGTATTCAGACTTAAATCAAATTAGAATGGAACCAAAAGGCATGGATTCCTAGGTTCCACTGTACATCCTTAATTCTTACACTAATAAATCTAAGCATAATCCTAGCAATGTCTCCATTTCTCAAAATACAATCAGTATTTTGGGGATCTACTTCAGTATATTCACAGTATCGGTGCTTGATTATCCATGTAAAGTGGGCCAATATCCAGAGACACCCAAAGATAAACATTACACTTCCGGACCATTTTCAAATTCCATATTTGGACCAGAATAATTTATTTCCGAACCCACATCCTTGTTAGTAATGCAGCATCTGGACTGGTCCTTAAAGTTCTTAAAAAGCTTGAATGATTCCACATTTTTGAATCAGCACATGAGCAATGGTACAAACCCCTCTCCCATAGCCTTTACTGCTGCATGCCAGCAGGGCTGAGAGTACAAAGGAAGTGGGGAAAACCAGAGCTGGAAAAGCCTTCAGACTGCATTCTCACTCTCAGCTGGCTCCATCACGAGCCAGCTTTCTCTCATCCAGATGGAATGCGGCATGTGTAAACTGCTGCTCATTGGTCAGTGGCGGTCAGCTGACTCACCCAATTTAAAAGTAAGTCTTGAGTGTCTCAAGTCTATGCCAACAGGGTGAGGGTTTACAGTTAAAGTGAGTAACTCTGATCTGCTCCAAACATTCAGCTGGACCTGTCAAATCTGAGGCTTTATGAAGAAAATGGCCTACCCCTTAGCGGCTTCAGTTTAATCAGTATCCCACACGGCAGAGCAGCAGCTCACTTTCACATTGTGCTGGCCACACACTGTTTGTTTAATAGCTTTCCTTACAGAGCGAGACACTTTTACCAGGGGATTCTGGTACACGGCCAAATCTCTGCCTATTCACCCACTCTGTCTGTGTACTCCCAGTGAGAGACACATCTGATGACTTCCTGCCACTCTGTGTAGATGGGTTTGAGATACACTATGTGTGTGTGACCTGTAATTCCAAAACACCCTCTCCCAGGGTGGTTACTACAAAGCAGACCAAACACCATATGGCCGTAAGATTACTCGCACAGCTCTTCAACGCTAGTGTCAGCACAAACAAACAAAGTGACCTCTGAAATGGTTGAGGAAGGCATGAAAATGACACTGTGGGAGGGTACGAAGATGATGTCTTGGTGGAAATCAAACAGCTGTGCAATTAACTTTTAAATCAAGGTGTACAATGTGAAACATTCTCACATGTACATGGATGGTGTCATACTCTTGTAACACCATGTTTACTTTAAAGCACCGTATTGCCAATAAGCAAACATCTCACAGCCCACATGATAGTCGTATTTTTAGTGAAGGTATTACTCACAGGGGAAACATTGCTGCTAAATTGCCACTCACAAACCACCAGGTCCAAATTAAGTTCTGCCGAACATCACCATTAGTCAAAATCCATGTAATTGTGCCTGGAGAAAAAGCTGTAACCTATGTTGTTTATTGAGCTGGTACAAAATAATCAAATAATTCTTAAAACATTAATCTGGCAATACTGATCATGAATTTTACTGTGCTAAGTGCTGTGCTAAATATGTCTGCTTAAGGTTTTAATAAATATCGTCAGAAGTGGCACAGATAATCCCTCAATAATGTATGTCTAAATGAATAAGTATTTATTCATTGTCTTATCCACTTATCCTAGTCAGGGTCGCAGGAGAGCTGGTGCCTAACCGGTGACACAGGGATCAAGGCAGGAACAACCCTAGACAGGGCATCAATCCATTGTAGGGTACATACAGTCACACACTTGCACACAAATTCACACACTAGGGGGAACTTTAGAAACGCCAATTAACTTAACAGGCATGTCTTTGGAATGTGGGAGGAACACGGAGTACCATGAGAAAATCCACAAAGACATGGGGAAATCATGATCAGGTCAAGATCGAAAAAGGGATCTCTGAGCTGTGAGGTGGCAGTGCTAATCACTGCACCACCTTGCTGCCCTGTTCTGACTATGAATTTAAATTGTTCAGTAAGTGTATCATCATAACAAGTGCTGTTTTGGGTCTGAAGTCTATCCTGGAATCATACATGTACTCACATCTAAGGTTAATATAGAGCAGTCAATTGACCTGATATGTTCTGGATGTAAGAAACCAGAATACTTTGAGAAAGCCCTCACAGACATGGGGAGAACATGCCAAACACAACACAGTCAGTCATGTGAAAAGGATCAACTCTGAAGCTGTGCAGCACCAGCGAAGTTTAGTAATTGTAGGAAATAATAGCAATAAATAAAAATCCAAACAAGTGGCTGTAAACAACCAATCAGTGCTGCAGATCTACAAGCAGAGGCGAATGTTGCTCTTTAAGTTTGATATATGTGCGTGTGTGTGTTAGCTCACGTTTGGACTACAGACTGTTGTAACTCAGTTGATGTGTTGATAGCAGAGGATGAGTTCAGCTCATCTAATAAAGGTTGCACAGAATTTAATGCGCACTCACATTCTTAAATCAGTATATCAGATATGGTTAGCTTGTCGTTATGTCATGTTTGCAGTAGAACTTTTCACAACTGGCATAGCACAGAGTCCAGAAAGAAACCAGGCATTCAGCTACAGGAAAGATAGTCAGTCAGCTTGATTACTTATAATATTGTACACAAAATATAAAAAAGTATTGATGGCAATGAACTCTGTTTATGAAAATTCACAATTGATGCAGCATGTTAAAGTGCATTATGCCAATGAGCTACCTCAGCTAAGGCTACCTATCCCAAATAATAAAGTAATTCAACATATTAACATGTTCATTATATCTTTGTAAAATTATGATGACCAGTAGGCTACCTTAACTTTCTGGATATGCCCATGTTCCAAATATATTTTAGATATTTTCTTTCTAAAAAGCTACAATGTCCTAATGTCAGTTTGTTTGTGCATGTGAGCCCGTGTGCCCTGCACTGGCTTGGTCTAGGGTTGGTTCCTGTTTTTGTGTCTTGTGATGCTGCTAGATCCTGGACTCATAAAAACCCAAGCCCAAGGTCATAATTGAAACCATGCCACCCAGCACGCTTGAGAACCTAATTGTACAGGACTATAGAAGAGACGGAGAAGGATAACATCTTTCAAGTTCATGGCATTTTTATAACCTAATTATCTGAGTTTTTGTACTGTTTTAAGATTATATGAATATATTATAATTTTATACTATTCAGGGTTGGTCCAGAACCTACATTAGAATTCACAGGGCACACAAAAATGTGTACCCTGGATAGGGCACAGCCAAATCAGGAAGGCGTCGCTGCTGCAGTGCTGGAAAGTTTTTTGTGTGGAGGAAGGCACCTAGACTTAAACCAGAGGTAGGTGATTTGTCATTATGCTTCCCAAGCATTAGACAGTATTAAGCAGTTATAGTGAAGCTAATCTACATACATTTTACAATTTTATTGTAAACAGATGCTTGGCGTTGGGGCACTGGTTTCACTGTTTCTCTATTTACCAATTGTGGAAATGTGTTTTCGATATTTATATACAAAACATGTCATTTTAATCTATAGACTATTTACTTACATTAAAAAAAAACTGTAATATTACCACATTTCTCACACTGCTCAGACTTAGTACCGTAATCAGTCCACAACACAGATTTCAGCA
Source organism: Parotocinclus maculicauda (assembly GCA_034780255.1). Classification (NCBI taxonomy): domain Eukaryota; kingdom Metazoa; phylum Chordata; class Actinopteri; order Siluriformes; family Loricariidae; genus Parotocinclus; species Parotocinclus maculicauda. Next base: position 3,300 of record JAUZSU010025216.1, on the reverse strand, counting down.
GATCATTCATGTGCATGTACTTGCACTCTCCCACTTCTGGTTAATTTCCTCCAATTCCTTTCCCAAATTCCTCTCCAGTGATTAGGCCATTTTATCTTTCTACTGAAGCTCTGACGAATATGCTTTGTTATGTAGAGATTATCAGTCTAACCTCATAATCAGTGAATGTCCAGCAGTAGGAAGGAATAGGAGTGTGTTATAAAGGAAAGAGTGAGCAAGTCCCAGGATGACTGAAGTCATTCCAATGTTGTACGTTAACTGAGTCATGCGGATTTGAACCCAGCACCTGTCACAGTTAAGCTGGCATATGCCAGGACATCCTGTTGAGGGAAGTCCTTGGAAGTTCTCCAAAACCCACACTGCTTCCCTAACTCTTAAAACCACAGCCCAGTCTTTTGTTTGTCTCTGTGTAGATACAGTACAAGCGGCTGAGTCATGTAAAGTGCTGACACAAGGCTGCAGATGGCAGCAGTGCCACAGAGAGGGTCACGCTGCCATATAATGATATATTAGTTATTCCAATGTGCATATCTAAAATACTGACTACAATAAAGTTAATGGTAAGTAACATCGTAGTGTAGATTTTACTGCAGAGACACGATTCAGCAGCATCATATTAAAAACTGTAGGTTCCATCAATGAAAGAACATCCTGTGCCAGTGACTAACATACTACTTCTCAATGCAGACAGCTGTAGGTTCCAAATATACCGGTCTTAAGTGTGAATCACCTCCAAGAACGTTTCTTCAATAAAATCCAAACTTCTTCCAAAATGAATTGATGACAAGTTCATGTCATAAGCCTAAACTCCACCTGAACGCCAAAACATATTTAAACATATTTGGTTGCCTGATTTCGATATAATTTCATGGTTAAAAAATCTATTTAAAAGAGATTTGCTGGTTGCTAAAACTTGTCAACAAATGTGTGAGAAAAGTTTTGAAATGTTTCTCAAAGAAAAACTGAAAAGGATTTCCATAATTCAGTCCTAAGTTTTTCTAAATCTAATTTTCATTTTTTCACCCTGTTGAAAAATGCATGGTTGTCCCCTGGAAAAGATGTCACCTTGAAGGAATTAAAGTTACTCTAAAATTTCAGTGTACTTTTCTGCATTAATGCTGCCATCACAGAATTGAAAATAAAAAGGGCACTAACACAGAACCACCATGACAGACCCTAGCTTTTGGAATTGTAGCTGAAAACAGTCTGCATGATCCTTTTCCTCTTTGGTCCAGAGCATGTGAATGTAACTCTGATGAATGGCGGTTCTTGATGCAGCACCGTCTCTCGAATTGAAGATCACAGGTCGTGTAGTTTAGTCTTGTGCCCCTTGAGCTTAACGCACTGAAATTATTACAGATTCCTTTAATTGTTTAATGATATTATGCACTGTAAAAGAAAAAATATGCAAATCCTGTCCAATATATCTTGGAGGAAATTTGTTATGTCAATAAATGTTCTCATGCATTTGTTGTCAAACTGGAGATCCTCTTCGCATCTTTGCTCCCCAAAGCCTTTTCTGGATGCTGCTCATGATTATAACCACCTATTGATGTCACTTGTTTGAAATCATGTCATTATTTAGGTTTTTTTATTCATTACTAGCGCTAAATTGCACCCATCCCAGCTTTTTTTGGAACATGTTGCAGGCCTGAAACACCGGCATGGATGTTTATAACAAATGAAAGTAAGTTGACCAGACAAAACAAGAAATATCCCAGGTTAATACAGTTTGGAATAAAATAAAGGTCAACAGCATTTTTTTTAGAAATTGCATTTACCATCCCAGCTTTTTCTAATTTGGGGCTGTAAATATAATTTGTACAAGAAAACTGTGTGCAAACAAAATGTGTCATAAAAACCACTGAAAACATGAGTGGTACATAACCATCTACTACTAATAACTAGGATAATTGAGTGAATTACAGACTTCCGCTCTTAAACTCTTAACTCCCACCTCTGCTCGTGGACCCACAGCAGTAATTGGCTGTTGAGGTGACCAGACCCTGTAATTACACAAATACAGGCTCCACCCTAGTATAGAGGAGAAGGAGGATATGCAGGCATTTCTAAATTAGACAATAATCATAAACATTCATAGGCTCTGGTACTGTCAATCAAATGTACAGATACAGACCATAGCTGTTTGCTGTGCATGAAAGTTACTGGTAATTAATCATTTTACAGAGATTTCATTTATGGTTAACAAAATCAGGGGCACTGTAAGATTACAAATCTGTTTCTGTCTGCCATATGTCATGGATTTATGTAGTGAGTAAAGGGGAGCCTGGTGAGGTTCAGCAGCAGTCTTCTCCCTGCAACTGTCACTGTGAAATCACATTACTGTAATTAGGTAGCATACTGCTAATCCGGTACAGTCAAAACAGAGTGCTGCCCTCATCAATTATACAGCCATGCAGACAAGGCTGTTGTGTGTAGACATACCAACCACATCAGCACTCTGGTGTGTGGAGTCTCTCGTTTGGGTCAGAGCACAAGTTTCAAGTTCCTCCAAAAGCTTTTGCATTACATGTGTGGAGTGAAAAGGGATTAATGAATCTCTGTGGTGGGATCACTCAAACTTGAAAATTCATCTAATGGTGGTGAAATATGGAATTTACTCTATGTATCACACCTTGATGTATATGGGATATAGTAAATTACTATGTAAGAAACATTGAGTACAAACCATGTAGTTTTAATATGGTGGCATGAAATTCAAATTACCTTTACTTCCTAATTTTGCACCACCTGACTGTAGTGGGCATAACTTCTATTAGACAATTATATCAATGAGCATACTTCTTTATATAACACTGCTATCTCTCACATGTTTGTAAAGTGTAATAGAAACTAAGTGGATGAAAAGGAACAGCACAGGATCTGCCCGCTTGCAGTGGTTTGGGCATCACAAACAAGAGTTATTCCTAAAGTGATTTTTTTCATAAAGGACCACAGTTTTGGTTCAGTATCTACTACAAAATGAAAAAAAAGAATGAACTATGCATGTTCACATACATTTCTTTTTGTACAAAAACTGATTTATTTTATATAAAATTAAATTATATTATATTATATACATGCAGGGGTTAGACAATGAAACTGAAACACCTGTCATTTTAGTGTGGGAGGTTTGTGATGTATCAAGAGCCACGATATCCAGGGTAATGTCAGAATACCACCAAGCAGGACGAACCACATCCAACAGCATTAACTGTGGACATAAGAGGAAGCTGTCTGAAAGGGATGTTCGGGTGCTAACCCGGATTGTATCCAAAAAACATAAAACCACGGCTGCCC
>JAUZSU010025205.1:0-10613 GCA_034780255.1 Parotocinclus maculicauda | reverse complement strand
TGGAACCGCCGCCGTTCTAATGGTTGAAATTCAAAAAACTTTTTTTTTTTTTTTTTTGCCTTCTGGTGGAAAGCCAGCGGTATTGTTCTGTACATTACATTTTTTTCCAGATTCACTTTAATTTAATTGTAGATTAAATAAATTTTATTTTTATTTCTTCCTCCTTCTTTGTATTGATTCCACATAGTCCTCTAGAAATTGAAAAGTGCTAAAAAATAAAGATTTCTTTTATTTCTTTCCCTCCCTCCTCAGTAGATTCTTAAGTAGGATCATCCGAGGAACAAGCAATTAAAAAAGTCTGACCTAAGCTACAATTAAATTAAACTGAATCTGAAAAAAATTAAATGAACAGAACAAAACCGTTGGCTCTCCACCAGAAGGTGGAAAAAGCTAAAAAAAAAATTTTTTTATTCATTTTTTTTATTTCAACCATTGGTGCTGCAGCGGATCCGAGAAATACAAAAAATATATATGTATATTTTTTGTATTCTTCAAATATGATTCTGAAAAAGGTTCTGAGACGCCGAAAATGTAGTCAAAACAGGAATCCCCACAGAATGTCAGTTGGCAGAACTGGAACTCGTTTTACTTTACTAATCCAATAGTACAGCTCACAGATTAATAAATGTAACACTGAGGGGTTGGTGAGCAACACAAACAAGATGCTGGAGAAATCCTGAAGGTTTTGGGTGATTGTAAAGTAATCAGTGATCTAATCAGTCACGTTGAATGATCCATCGTCGTGTAGATGCCAGCCATCGTCCATTTTGCTGATAGAAATGGTCAAATCCACTGTACCTCCTTACAGATTGTCTCTCTCTGATCATGTGGATCTGAAGAAGCTCAGGTTCTTCTCTGTTCCTCATGATGGAGGTTCACCTTTAGCATCTCCAGTAGACCCACAGCTGATTCGGGCTCAGAGAAAGGTCTGTGCATGTGTTATTCATTTCTTTTAACGTGTCAACGGATGCATTTTCTAAGCTGTGTTTTATATCAGGTGGTGGAGCGGCTGGAGGAAGACCTGGGTGTGAAAGTTCAAGAACTGCACATTCCTCAATTCAAATATTCCTTCCAGATCTGGGGAGCGTTCATGTCCTCTCCTGGCAAAGACGGGAAGGTATCGCTCTGTCCTTGTGTAATAATGTAACAATGTTTAGCCATTTTATCCCTAATACTTCATTATGTTCAGGTCTTCACTCTTGAACATTTCCCCCACATCCCAGAATGTTGAATCAGTTTATCTGGACACAGCTTATACACAGCACATTCACATAACAACTGATACCAGCACCATTCCATTACACCTGTGAGTAGCTCCATATGCATATTACCATGGCCATAAAGGTTGAAGAGAACTGGACTTCCATATGGTTCTTAAAGACATTTCACCTCTCATCTGAAATGCTTCTTTAGTGCTAGAAGTCCCAGGTCTTTAACCCTTGAGCCACCTTGTCAATACATGAGTTGGTAGGATTACAAGGTCCATGGTGAGACACATTTGTGAGTTGTTGCCCCATCCTGCCATCACCTAAGGCTTTAGAGTCAGGGTTAAACCTCCTAGGAAGGGAGGTGTTAGGGTTAAACCTCCTAGGAAGGGATATCATGTGTTATGGGTAAACCTCCTAGGAAGGGAGCTCAAGTGTTAGTGTTAAACCTCCTAGGAAGGAATCTCAATTGTTTCAATTGTTAGGGTAAAGCTTCCTAGGAAGGAATCTCAGGTGTTAGGGTTAAATCTCCTAGGTAGGGAGCTCGGGTGTAAGGGTTAAACCTTCCAGGAAGGGAGCTCAGGTGTTAGGGTTAAACTTTCTAGGAAGAGATCTCAAGAGTTAGGTTTAAACCTCCTAGGAAGGAATCTCAAGTGTTAGGGTTAAACCTCCTAGGTAGGGATCTTAAGTGTTAGGGTTAAACACCCTAGGAAAGGAGCTCAGGTGTCCTAGGAAGAAATCTCAGGTGTTAGGGTTACATTTACATTTATGTCAATTAACAGACGCCCTTATCCAAAGCGACTTACTATTCATAGTCTTACAATCCAAGCAATTGGGGGTTAAGGTCCTTGCTCAGGGACCCAACTGTGGTAGCTTGGCAGAGGCAGGATTTGAACCCTGGACCTTCTGGTCCACAGTCTAGAACCTTAACCACTAGGAAACTATAGTCCCTCACACAGTTTACTAGATTGGCTTAAACAATAGGCAATCCTGGACTGGATTTTGAGTTTACTAAAGTGAAGACAAGTTATATAAACCAACAAATATATTATATATGGTATTAATCAGTGATCCTCTGAACACAGTGGAACTCAAAATCAATTTGCCTTTTAAATGCGCTTTTGTATTAAGCAGTTAGCCCAATATAAGAAAACTGACACCTTAAGCACACCAAACGTAATCACAACGCTTTATCATTCACTTGGGTGTTGCAGGTGCTTATAGGTGATGCTTGTGGTCTGGAAGAAGTGTTTCCAACACAGTAATCTTTCACCCAAGCAGAAGACTGTAATGCACATGGAGTTCATTCATGGTGCTTGAAGGTCATTAAAAGCCAGCAAAATGCTGTGTTGCTATTACCTTGGGACTGTTTAATCAAAGAAACGTTATAGTTGGCAAACGTGAGTTCATTGGTGTTTCTTACAGTCTTCCAGGAGCAACCATGGAAAAAGTTTTACTGCTCAGAATCTATGCTAGAGATGCCCAAGTAATCTATATGGATCATTATGAGATGGTATCATAAAGGGATGACGTCAGTGGTATAATTAATGCAAGTGTATCAACCTGAATTATTAATATTTACAAGTGATTGTAGCCATTGTATTAAATCTAAATACATGTGATCAATGGGCATTTTAATGGAGATCAATAGTGTTTTGGTTGGTTGCTAAACATTAAGGACTAGTTTTCACGAACTTTGCACAAGCTAATCGATAGCTACTTTACACCTGGGACCAATGTAGGTATGTTATATCAAAGTCATAATTTGTCTAAAGTAGATCTGACTGTGGCTAACCTAGGACCATTTGGCTTTGTTGCAACCCATGGAGTCAAGTCGAGTAAAATTGATTTATATAGCGCTTTTTACAATGGAGCATTGTATGAAAGCAGTTTTACAATATTATATGATCTTAAGAGGCCAATCCCAAATTGTTCAAACCTAGGGCGACAGTAGAAAGAAAAAACTTCCTTTAATGTAGAAGGAAGAACCCTTGGGAGGACCAACACTCAAAAAGGGGCCCATCCTCCTTGGGTGGCCTATATATTAACTGAAATAGTGAAGTTTGTATTAATAGTACACTAAAGCAAATAATAGAAATCTTAACTTGAAACTACAGGAAATGATTTGGCATTTATTCAAATAGTACCACTGTAATTTGCTTTGACTGTTGCTGTACAATTTTAGTAACATTAGCATTCTTCATTAAACTTTTGATCCTTTTGATGGCATAATATAACTATGTGGAAGAGGAGATGGGAGGGAATGAGGGAAGAATTGCAAACACTTGTTGTGGTAAAGGAAGTAAACTGACATCTTACCATTTGTTGTTATAGAGATATGCAAATTGGTAGTGTTAGGATAGAGCAGGTTTCTACAACCTAGGGTTTGTGTGCATTCTGTGTTCATATTTAGGTGCTGTTTGACATGAGTAGTCACATGAACAAATGTGCTAATTAAAATAAGAGTACACCATGTGGAGACTTTTCTATCCCATTGGGAGAGCGTTATCCCCTGCTTGTCCTCCTGTGTACCTTGTTGCATTTCTATCTAGTCTCCAGGTTACTAACTAATGCAGAAAAAAGAAGGGCATTGTACCCTAAGGTGGTACCTTTAGCTTCCTGTTTACAGTTTTTCTTTTTAAATGAAGTCTACATTATTCATGAAAGGGCCATATTTTTACATTTTGAAATTAACAACAGTTTTGTAACATACACATAAAATGTATATGGATTAACTGCATAATGAATTCACAAAACTTGTAATGTGTACTTAATATGACTTTTCATACTGTTTCTTTCAATAGCAAAGTATCCACAGATCAAGAACTTAATGGGACCTGATCCCCAGCTGAAGTGGGTTGTGTCTGGCATGGTATTCACTCAACTCCTGTCATGCTACTTGGTCCATGATCTGTCTTGGAAGTGGGTGTTTTTCTGGGCCTATGCTTTCGGAGGCTGTATAAACCATTCCTTGACCTTGGCCATCCATGACATCTCGCACAACGTGGCCTTCGGGAACAAGCAAGTGCGCTGGAACCGCTGGTTTGCCATGTTCGCTAACCTTCCTATTGGCCTACCTTACTCTGCCTCCTTCAAGAAATACCACATTGATCACCACCGCTACTTGGGAGGAGATGGCCTGGATGTGGACATCCCTACAGAGCTGGAGGGCTGGTTCTTCTGCACGCCTATAAGAAAGGTGCTCTGGCTCTTTCTCCAGCCCTTGTTCTATGCACTGCGGCCCTTGATTGTAAACCCAAAACCTGTGACCAAACTTGAGATGATGAATGCTGCTGTGCAGTTTGCAGCAGACATTATTATCTACTACAACTGGGGTCTCAAACCGATAGTGTACTTGATTTCTGGGAGCATACTATGTATGGGCCTACATCCCATCTCAGGACACTTTATTGCTGAGCATTACATGTTCTTGAAGGGCCATGAGACCTACTCCTATTATGGCCCTCTGAATATAATTACCTTCAATGTGGGATACCACATGGAGCATCATGATTTCCCCAGCATTCCTGGTAGTAAGTTACCTGAGGTGAGTGTCTGCAAATCTTAATTTAACTCCTTGTGTCTTGATCACGTGCCCAGAATTTGGGTGAGAGCAGATTAGATGTTTATATGGCTTGACTTTTGGAGCTGGGTAAAAACTTTAAGCTGTGCAATAAGGAAATATTGATTAAACATTTGGTAAAAATTAATAATAATAAAAATATAAAATAAGATTGATAAAAGGTGCAATACAGCGCAGTATGTTAATTATTCATTACATAGAGAAACATGTCCTAAAATACATTGGAATAGCTAAATAAATATACTCACCAGACAAAAAAAGTCACCTATGACTAAAAGATACCTAATATTACCTAGACGTTTCTGTAGACTGGGATTTTTACCAATGCTGGTACACCCATATAATCATACGCTATGATACCTCTACACATTCAGCCACTTTCTTAACACTATGGCCTTTGGCATTCCCAAATGCAAGCACTACTTATTGCCAATCATTAACATGTGCTTTGCGACCCTTTTTCAACACATCGTATAAGACATTTACTGCACCGTACCATCTCTGCTCAGTCTATGAATTCTATCGCATGCCCTGCAGTGTATTTATAGCCCAATCATCCTCGTGTAATAAAATCTGAAGAAGCCTGAAGTTACTGTCAACTTAACCATAGGTGATTATTTTTTGTCATAATGGAGACACAGAAAGATAGATGTAATTGGTGTAACTTTTGTAGAGTCAAAAGTTGAACTGCACGAGTGGAATAGCTCCCACAGATAATGTATTCACCTGAGAGTACCTTTTTAAAACTCTGGTACATATCTGTTATGACATGTATGAATGACCAGTCCTGTCCTGGAATATGCTCAGGCACTTCATGACACCTGGTCATTCAGAATGTTCAGGTACATTGCCAACTGAGTTTTATTGCCATATAACATTGCTCAGCCTACACCTTATCAGCTGAAATACCATTGGGCCTTAAAATGGGCACTATACATAATAAGATGTCAATTCATGCACCATAATTATTAATAATTACATAAGTTTAAAAAAATGCATTGAATAGATTGCACTGGGTTGAGAAAAATAGTTCCAGAAATTTTAGTCTTCATAATTGTTTTCTTTGCCCAATTAAAGCCAATAATTTGACCCTTCTGAAACACAGTAACATATTTTCCATTTCTTATGAAATATGAATTTCATACAAAATAATTGTTGCCAGCTAAAATGTATTCATTGCGACAGTAGTTATTCAGTCAAAGGCTCTTATAGTTATTAGAGTTCACATGCTGACTTTTTTGGCCAGCCTGTGTACATCGTAAAGGCAGAAATAGTGATTTGAGTAATTGAAAAATTCATTCTAAAAGTAGGTTAGCCAAATAGCAAAGGCTTTTAAAGCTTCCCTTCTAACTGTTTATCCTTTGTATTGCTAAAATGTTTTCCTCTTTTAACAGGTGAAGAGAATTGCAGCAGAGTACTATGACTCACTACCACAGCACACCTCGTGGATACGTGTGCTTTGGGACTTTGTGTTTGATGACAGCATTGGCCCCTATGCCAGAATCAAGCGAGAATACAAACTGGCTAAACAGGAATGAACTGTACTCTCTATGTGCATTATTCTCGCCAAGCTGCTATTTGAATGGAAAATAAGAAAAGCTGGATCGGCATGCTAAACTGGTAGAAAATGGATTCAAATCTTTCCACTTGCAACGACAGGAGGGGAGAAATTCCTAGCTTGTACATATTGTCAGTCTAACTGAGAAGTTTTCAGTTTGTGTTTAATTAATTATTCAGTGAATGCAGAGATGAAATCCGTATTTGTGTTTTTCATCAGTGACGGTGTTTCACATGTACAGACTTTTGTAAGGTATATATATATATATGTTTGTATATATATACTGTTATTAAAAATCTGTGATTATTCTACAGTGAAAAATAAACTAGGTCACTGTCTACAAGTGACTAGATGCACTGGTGTATTGTGCAATGACTGGTTAGACCCAACTTAGTACTGCACTTCTACAAGAAATAATAATAATAAAATGAGTAAAAACCCTACCCTAAGGCATGGAGTTAAATGATATGATTTTTGGGCAATATTTATACATGAACTTCGCATTTGAAGTTACACAAAAGATTTGAAAAATCATGAAATGTGTTACGTCTTGTTTTACCCTCCCCCACTACAAATTCCCCTAAAAGTTGACCCCAATTTACTGCAGCTTTATTATAACATAACTTTATACCACAGTGTGGTTTAATTTTCAATTTGCACTCAAGGTGTTCTATAATATTTGTGAAATTTCTTTCACATATGTTCCTCAATATTTAAAATAAATGAAACATACATTGTTTTCTGTCAAGTAAAATGTACAATTGTTGGTACATTTTGCTACCACTTTGTACTATACCTTACACGTGTAAAAATCAGTACTCAGCAAATGTCTTTGATTTGTTGTTTTATCAACGGTATAATGGCTGTATATAACCTATAAATATTTCATATCTATCTAATATCTAATATTTCGTATGTAATCACACCATATTTTAACACTGATCTTTATTCCAAAATTTGTAAGCTTTTATTTTTTAACAATATTTCTTATCCTTTTTACCCAGCCTAATAAAGAGACTGATAACTAAATATGTTTGGTGATTATACCATTGCTAAAACAATGGAATATCCAATCTACTGAAGGCCAAATACTTTTGCACAGTACATTATAGTAAGAAACATTGCTCATGAAATGAGACACAATAGCAGGGTATCGATTCAGTGGTCAGAGTTTAATTCAAGGGTCATTTCAATGTCAACTTTTATAATGTTTAATCTAGTGGGAAAACTTTTCAACCAGTTCTTTTAAGCAAACGAGGAGTCTAACTACTTCCATCTGACAGGGCTATAGCTACAGATACACTTTTCATAACCACCATTAATATTCTTATGCCACCAATTCCAATTAAAGATAAAACATCCAGTGATAAAAGAAAAGACCTAAGCTGTAATGCGGTTTGGTGACAGACCAAGCACAATGTGTGCTGTGTGCGCTCAAAACCCCAAAATAAAGAGAAAATATAAAAAATGTGTATCTCTCTTTGTCATTCAGTACCACTAATAATAAACTTACTTTAACGATCATAGTATGAAACAATTAAACAGTATAAAACAAAAATATATCCATCAAGGTCCAACTACTCAACGTTTCCTTTAAGACTTGGGAGCAGCAAACTGCACAGTGGGCTGAGTCTTTTTTAATTGTTCATACAGAAGGAAATAGAAAATTCAGTGTGAAGGTCCATCCATCCATCCATCCACTCGCTCATGCATACATATACTCCATCTCATTCACCTCCATTCCTTTCCTTTCTGTAATGCTCCTTGTTGATGCAACATTTCTGCAACCTCACAGCAGCTTTTCCATGCTGTTGCAGCCATGTTGCCAGAGTGTTCTCCAAAGCACCACCAAATCTTCCTCAAGAGCCTTCTATGGCGTTCCGGTCCTTGTAAACACTATGTAGCACCCATCCTGGTGAGTTCTCTTCTAATGGCTACAGCAAAGCAGAAGAAAACAAACACTGCTTATAATATATATATATATATATATATATATAACAGTATAACTGCATTCACTTTGAAACACATTTTTAGTTGCAAAAATGTCTTTATTCTTACCGTCTATGATCTCGTCTTTAACTTTATGCAATTCCCGCACAACCTCTTCCAAGATCTCCTATTAAAACAAAAAGAGAAATATTTCTAGCAGGAATCAAATCAAATCAAAGCCCATTAAAATATATTTTTTCAGCTTAACTTGTACATAATGCTCACAGCATTTGTCAGCAGTATATTGTGCCTTACAACATTTAAGCAGTGAGAAAAAAGGCCGACAATTAATTAAAGATACTCTAAAGGTTAATAAGAAAAGTTTTAATGGTATTGTCATTTTAATAATGAGGATTATAAAGTACTAAATCTAAGCTCTAAAAACAGCTGTAAAAGGGTTTAATTTAATTGATTTAAATTAACAGGCTATAATGTGACAACAATAAGGATTTTGACAGGTTACAATGATTTTTTTTATATGAACTTACCTGTTTCATTCTGTCAAAGTCCCCTGACTCTGTATCACTGGTGCTGCCTATAGGTCTCAACCTGTTTGAGCAAGTGCATGGTCAATTAGTGATAGTAATCAGATTTAGCCAAGCTCCTAGAAATTCTTAATTCCTAAAAGAAGGTCACCATTAGATCCATCATTGGGAACACAGACATACACACACACACACACACACACTAAGGGACACTTTTAGAGACACCAATTAACCTAACATGCATTTCTTTGGATTATGGGAGTAAACCCACGCAGACACGGGGAGGACATGCAGACCCCTCACAGAAAAGACCCAGGCCACTCCACCCTAGGACTGAACCCGGGACCTTCTTGCTATGAGGCAGTGGTGCTCCCCACCAAGACACTGTACTGCAACAATGGTATAATTACCATATGAGCTTATAACAGATTGTCTGTGTCAAACTCTAATTCGTCACTCCACAACACTCTTGATCTGCATTTCTTATGCTTTCTTATCCTGTCCTAAAAAAGTGGTTTCTTGGCTGCTACTCTTCCTGTTCCTGCTATTCCTGATCATGGTCCTTCAGACTCCTTCAGAGTGAACTTGGCATCCCGATGAACGCTTTAGAGAAGACCACTGACATAACTTTGATTGTTTATTTATTTATTTCATTAATATCATATCAACATTAATGCCTGTTTTTGTTTGGAGCAAGATTAGAACAATACTAATTTACTGGGTTTAAATTACAGCGACCAATTAACCTGACATGTTTTTGTAAAACTTGGAGGAAACCAGAAAACCTTTTGGAAAGCCAAAATCGGCAGCAATCAGACATGGAGCTGTGCTGTGACAGTTCTAAGCAGTGGACCATTCTGAAACCACATTCCCTAGCTGTACCTTGCTATGAAATAGTGACTAGTTGGATAGTAGGATATTATTTTTATTTTGTCCTATGGGAATATTTCTTACTCCAGAATATTTTAATCGGGTGAAGGTAAAAAGCTAACTCTTAAATTCACTTAAATACAGTAATGTTCCTAAATACCAGATATCAGCCCTCTTGTGAAACTTGATAAATCACTTACTATAAAAAAACATCCATATTATACATACACATTTTACCTTTGTGTAAAAGTATTGGAGATAATGACATAATTCTTATCCAAATTATGGCTTTGCTGAAGTTCATCACTGGTGTTCTACTAATTAATTTAAATAACAACAATTAATGTAGACCTCTACGTATTTATTAGAGGGTTGGAGCATGTACTGACAGTTGTTTTATGCAGACTAACATCTTACATCCGTAGAGGGAGAGGAAGCGAGGTTTTATTACTTAGGGTTATCCGTTGATAAGATCTTGCAATAGTTACCAAGGCATTTAGTCAGGCTACTATATCACTTGTCATGTGATGTATCTGTTGACATAAGTATCTGTTAGCAAGGCTAATGCCCTGACAGTTCAGTTGTTATATGGACAGGGAGATGGTGGTACTATATGATGTATATATGATTTAGAGTGGGTATGTAAATTGATTAAAAAAGAAAAACTGAAATATCACATAGTCATAAGTATTCAGACCCTTTTTGCTCAGTATTTAGTAGAAGCACCCTTTTGAGGTAGTACAGCCATGAGTCTTCTTTTAACAAGTTTTTCACACCTTGATTTAGGAATTCTCTGCCATTCTTCCTTGCAGATCCTCTCCAGTTCTGTCAGGTTGGATGGTGAATGTTGGTAGACAGACATTTTCAGGTCTCTCCAGAGATGCTCAATTGGGTTTAGGTCAGGGCTCTGGCTGGGCCAGTCA
>JAUZSU010025194.1:0-10614 GCA_034780255.1 Parotocinclus maculicauda | reverse complement strand
CTAGGTTTGGTCAGTTAGTGCAAAGGGCTTAGATAATGGAAAGTTGTAAACCTGCTTTGAAACAATGCACCATTGTAAAAAGCACTGTGGATATAAATCTGAATTTGTATTTGACATGGTACTGTTGTGTAAGCAGCAGAACCTGGCAAGCATTTCCACCAGAATACATGCTATTAACCTCAGAATTTAAACACCTCTTTACTCAAACAAATCTGACATTGACTAGTCATTAAACAATTTTTTTGCCCCCGGTTATGAACAGAAATTCTGACTTCTGAAAAATCAGCACCATAAATAAAAATAAATGATGTAGTCTTACAACCACCATTCGCCATAAAACCCAAAGAAAGAAGAGGAAGGAGAGCAATCATATGCATATTGTGTAAACTGCTCACAAAAATTAGTTTGTTTCATTTAAAAATAAATGTAAATCTATTTTTAAATATATTTTTAATTATTATATTGTGTATATGTTTTATATGTATTATATCAGTCTATGGGTGCGACTTCAGACCCAGTGATAAGACGTGTCTAAAGTATCACCATATAATAATTTATTTCAGGTCTTTATCTTGAAATTATTTTTTATTTTATTTATGGTGTACATATAAATCCATTGCTTTAGTTATGCTTTTAAATAATTAATTACTGGTGTAATTACAGGAATGTAGGCGTAAAAAACAGTTGGGGGTCTGGAATGGTTTACTCCTATTTACATGTCTCTTCATGACAGAAATGAAAGCCAGTGTGGACTTCTACTGTTGTACCCCATCTGCCTCAACGTTCTAAGTTTTGTGCATTCTGAGGAGATTTCAGTTCTTGTTTCCCTGCTTGTGGAGTAGTTATCTAGGCTGCAGTCACCTTTCTGTGAGCTTAAATAAATCAGGTCATTTATCAGGCCATTGTCCATACCAACTCATGCTCCTTGTTGCTATTTAGTCTATTCTTGTATACAAAGTAAACTATTTTGCTGATGGAAAATTGATTGTGGAACATGAATGGGAAATTGGGGGTGTGTCGTACCTCTAAGGTGACTGTGTGCTATTTAAAAACTTATCTGATGATATGAGGAGATATCCTAAGATGCTAAAAATAAAGCTTACTGTGAGGCCAGTGAGCAGGCTGTACTCGGTACTGCTAACCTGCTGGGTGTATTAGTCCGGAGGCTGATCCTGGATCAGGATCTCATTGCAGCACTAAAGCTGTACCATGATACAGCAGAAACACAGCTGCTGTCTATTCGCTCACTTCAGTGCAGAAGAAGGTGGGGTGGGGGGTACGCAAGAGAACGAGGGCAAGTGAGAGCGATAGAATATAACTGAGTGAGACGGAATTGACGAGGAGAGCTGGAGGAAGGAGTGCATCATTTGGCCGGCACTGCTTTGTTTCATCAGTGAAATAGATTCCTTTCTTCCTCCTTCTATTACCCTCTTTCTGCTGTGCCTTGCACTCTCTCTAATCTTTACTTTTCTCTCTCTCTGCAAGACTGCAACCTGCAGAGCATTTAGCATAGGGATACAGCAATCAACGATATATTATACATCTCTGGAGCAAGGCTGGAACGGGGCATTAATGCCACACGGTGCATTGCAGAATGCTATAATAAGTGCCAGATCGAAAGGTACAGTATCGTCGTCTTTCAGTCAAGCAGTGAGATATGAAGTCATTTTTTAGTCTGTGTAAGATAGGGGGCTTGTATTTGCTGGTTAAGAGTTTGAATGTGTGATGCAGTGGTAAATTAGTTAAAGGTTTGCACATATAGAGTAGTGCATGATCCACCCATTGCATGCCTGTGTCCACTTTGACTGTATACTGTGAGTTCTAAGGGGTTCTTTAGGATGGTTTGCCAACCATTAGTCCCGGGGGGACTAATAACTCACACTTTCACCTCCTCAGTTACAAATATTCATGTTTGCATGTGAATCCTGACCTTGCATATGGTTTTTGTTTGTTTTTATTTGTTTTATTTAACATTGCAACAGCTTCAGTGTTCATGTCAGCATTGTTACATAGATACTAATCAGAAACATTAATACAGAGGCAATTTATAGCAACCCATTGACTTAATGCTTTTCTTTAACCAAAGTTCCCAGAGTAAACCCTTACAGACTCATGGAGGACTTGCTAGCTCCACACAGGCGAAGTCCATGGTTAGTATTAAACCGGGGGTTTATGGTTCTGTGAGGCAACCACTGTAGCCACCTGTGCCACTGTTCAATCCCGACCTACCCAAAAGGCACAGCTGGGATCTGTTCCTGAGCAGCACATCTAGGATTTGGGAACTGGAACAAATGCACGGAGGAAAATAAACAGTAATTATAATTATATATTATTGCTTGTCTTTTTGTCATAGCCAAGCCCAGGACATCTCTGAGGCAGCCTGACAACCAGGATCGTCAGGGTCGAGGCGGGGGTCGTGCCGGGTTCATGAGAGAACCACAGCCTGATGGGCGAAGCATCAAATCCCAAAGTACTCCCTTCAACACGCCTGGCAGAAGAGGTAGCTTACCCTCTGACAGGTATGATTTATGGGATAACAGAAAGTAGGTTGTTTCTGACAGCTTGTACAATAGTTTTAGCAGTTCTATGACAAAACATATGGACAAGAGAATGCATAGGAAGAACAGACATAGAAGTTGAAAGTAGTTGTACTGTAGAAATCCTCCTTTCTTTGTTTTGTTAGGGATGCCCATGTTTCCTGTGCTTTCAGTTCTACTGGACCCTCCCCCTTCCCTTCTTTCACTCAGAACACTCCTGACTTGAATAAGAAATGTATTGTAGAGAATCAGCTGACTGTGGAGCTAGTCTGGTGTTCATTTATTGGTAGAATAGTGCTCTGTGTGTGTGTGTGTGTATATACACACGATCAAGTTTACATATCATCATAAGGACCAAATGTTCCCACAAGGATTGGACATTTTTACCTAGCTAACAACATTTAGCTGTTCCTAATAAGCTTCTTATTAAACCTACACTTTTCTATTGAAATACCAATACAGCCTCATGAATTACTTTAGGTTACTGAGGTTAAGGTTAGGTGTTCGTTTACATTTAATCATGTAGCAGATGCTCTTCTCCAGAGCAACTTTACAATCATTTTTACAATCCAACTAATTTTGGGTTAAGGGCCTTGCTCAAGGACCCAACAGTCGCAGCTTGGCAGAGGTGGGATTTGAACTATATAAGAAATCCCACTGTATATAGTTCAGTACTTTAACTGCTAGGCCACAACAGTATGGAAAGTCCTCACAGTGATACAAATGATAGAAATTAAGTTGTGTGTATGTGTGTCCATGCGTGCTTGTGCTTGTGTATGCCAGTGTTTGCATGGCATAATTCCAGCCAACAGCTAGCACTTTTCAAAGCAAACAAATGACTTCACTCATTCAGCTGTTTTGATGCAGTACAGGGAGCTGGGGTGGTGTTTGTTGAATGGCCGAACTGGGGATCACTAATCCACCTGCCATCACAGATTAGCTCCTCTGAAAGAGTCTGCAATGAGTCAGCACTTTGCCTTTAGTGATGTTTTGGGTAGAAGCTCTATGCAAACTGACACCTAGAAAAAAAAGTTCTACAAAACATTGTCATTGTAGTCAAAGCTTGTCAGTTTAGTGTACAGTAATTTCATAAATAGGAAATAGTTTGAAATAGTTATTTTGTATTTACTTTCTAGTTTAATCCTGCTTTATCCTGGTTGGGGTGCCGAGGGGATTATGTGTCCTGGAATTCATAGGCACAAACCAGTATGTATCATGGGCAGGGCACCATACTCACTCCCGGCTCGGAAGGGCCAGGAAATGCTGTCCAGTTATGTTCCTCTGTGATGACCAGGGGTGATCAGTGAATAGTGTATTAATTTATATTGTCATGAATTGATTTTAAACTAAACCAGCTTACTAACTTCAAACATACATAGAGCACAAACTTTTTCAGCAGAAATATCTGTAATGCATATTATTTCACATTACTAAACAGCTAGTAGACCTTTATAGGTGTAATTTGGTATCTGGCACCAAAAGTTTTGCACCAGATCCATTTCAGTTCACGTTTGGGCCTTGTTGGACTTGTTTGTCCAGTATATTCATCAGATGCTTGACCAAGCCAGCACCTTGAACCCTTTTTCATGTTTCTCAAGTCATTCCTGAACCATTTTTGCAGCATAGCAGGGAGCATTATCCTGCTGAATGAGGCCACTAATGTTAGGGAATATGTTAACTGTGAAGGGGCGTACTTGGTCTGCAATAATGTTTTGGTAAATGGAAAAGTAACATTAACATGCCAGGACATATGGTTTCTCAGCAGACCATTGCCCAGAGAATCACACTCTCAACATTATTCACCTAACCTGTCCAATACTTCTGTGTATTTTATATACTAACCTGTATCTGAATGTGCTTCATTTTAATACACTGATGTATGAAGAAAATTGTATTTTTGTGAATGTTATTTCTTCCAAATATGAAATATTTTTTACAGATTATGGTCTATTTGTGTCTAACATATTAAACAAATAAAATGTCATGCCAGGCAATGCCAGAGTCTTAATCAGTCAAAAGTAACTCAAGTCAATCTTTCATGTTTTCTCAGATCAGATAAAAGAATGTCCATTCCATCCAGATTTCAAAAGGAAGTGCATTCCCACCTTTTTAGGAATCCTCAACAGAGCGCTGGTAAGTCACAGCAAAACACACTTTAATATGGATTTTTTTTGTAGTAGCCTTCTTTCTTTTGACGTTGCTGACTGTGTAGTGTAAACACTGCTGTGCTGTCATGCCCCCGGAGAGTGCCACGTACAGTATCCTTGGTAGTGCATAAGAATACAATGAGACCCAGGGATGCTTATTTTCTGTTGTAAAACAGCAGCTTATCAAAGAAGCATCCAGAATTTTGAAGGATCTTTTGGGCGTTTCAGGCTACATTCATACACTTCTGTGCAATTTGCTCATAATCTTCATAGTACTAAGCTTATTTAAAAGTACATTGTACATTCAGTGTAATGAAAAATTTGCCTAAGTGTTTTACCCTTGTTACAAAAGGAACTGAATAAATACATTTAATGAACTACATGCTTTTTTGTATGTATCTATAATTCATTTTTTATTATATTGAAGTATTCATTATCATTATAAAATACAATAAAAACCCTTAAGTAATTTCCCACAGGAGTGGCACTGACTGTTTTTGTCTATAGATGATCTTTCATTCTAATCTTTATATTGTGTGCTAGGTCAACTCTAGAGTGTAAATGTTTTTGGTAACACAGATGACATTTAAAATCATGGAGAAAACATACCAGTAAGTCATTACTATGTGTAAATGAATAATTTTATAATAAAATTGATTGATTGTTATAAAATGGAACGATAGCAATTGTAAGTCGCTCTGGATAAGGGCGTCTGCTAAATGACATAAATGTAAATGTAAATGTAGCAATAGGCTTCGGAGCCTCCATTAACCTGACAACGAAAAGCAGCATTAAACATGGAATGTGGTGTCTTCTTATAATTTATTTATTCAATATACAGTACTGTGCAAAAGTCTTAGGCGACCATTAGATTAAACATACCAATGTTTGAGCAAGTTTGATTTTGGAAGGGGAACAGGGTGAGAAGCTCACAAAGATTGAAATGAAGATCAGAACATCCTATTTAGGAGTGATGAATCCAAGTTTGAAATGTTTGGACAAACCAGAGTCACAACTAAAATTGAGGTCACTTTTACAAGCAGAGTAAATGCATATGTAAGAAAGCATTGAGACTAGACAGCCACTGGCAAGGTGGAAACGCAGAACAACGAACAAACGTTTAGATTTGTTTGTCTGTTTTACCTTGCCAAGCACTCCTGAGTCCCAGTGGTGCCCCCGTGTTACAGTAAGCTTGCACCAGTTTTGCCTTGTGGCTTCGTTTGTAATGTTCACATTTGCCTGTAGTATTATACACTGCTCCCAACTTACCCTCAAGCAAACTCCCTCTAACTTTCAGTTGTATAAGTATTAATATGTGTATTAGTCAGTTATTTGTTGCTTAACTTGTTTCTGTTCTTATGTCCCCAAATATTTCCAGCTCCTACCATTTTTGGTGATAACACCCTTCCACCAAAACCCCAGGCACCCCATTCAAATCTCTACAGTCCTGAGCTGGTCCAATCCCGCCTCAAAGAAATTCTGAGTAAGCACAGCAATGGCTTCTGGGTGTCTAAGCTTCCACAGTTATACAGAGAGCTGTACAAACAAGAGCTCCCCAGTGAAACATTGAAAGATCTGGAACAGTGGACACATATTTGCACAGTAAGTTCAACGTTAACATGACTTTATTTCCTTTTTAGCTTATAAGAATTATGTTGTCCAGTGTTTTGTGTTTGTGGACACCATGTTGTACAGTTCTCAGATGTTGGTACTCTAGAAGAGCACAGGGCATAGGCACAAGAGATGATTACACTACACTGGCATTGATATTGTGTATATATACAGTTGATTCCGGTTAATGGGACCACATTGGGACGCGATCGTTTTGGTCCTAATAACCGGCTGGTCCGAATAAACGAACATGCCCTATGTTACAAGATGGGACTTGCTATGTAAATTATTAAATGTTTATTAAACCTTTATTGTGCGATTTACACGTATAGCAAACGTACAAACAAGAACTACTGTTACTTACGAACTTTATTCATTGAAAAACAAATTTGCAAACAAGTTTTTCCACTTCTAGAACACAATATATAGGTACTCAGCATGCGAAGCATAATACTGTAAAAAACAAGTTCTCAATAAATTCCAGTCAACGAAGAACTTCTCCAGTGTGATCTGACGCGCATTTGCTGTGGCTAGGTGGCGACTTGTGGCTTCTTTTTTGGTGTTGAGGTCAAGGTTCTGTGCAAGCCAACCAAGATGTTAATCAGAAAGTTCATGAACTAGCTTGTTGGAAGCACTGTTTCGCATGTTTTGGTCGCTTGTAAGCGTATAACCTACCAAACCTACATTTTAGACCACTAAAGCAAATTAATTCATTATACTAGCAAATACAAATGTGTTAAATCACTTAATCTATGTAGTGTTTTAAATCTATTTAGTGTTTAAAAAGGCTTACATTGTTCACAGATGTGCCCACTGACTGATTGCAAGCAGAGGGGTATAGCTGTGCCCCTCAAAATGTCTCAGTATGACAAAAATCTCTGCACCAGTCTATATTTCAGGTAATAATTATCACCTGTTGTGCATCCTCTTCCTCTATATTGCATCATGGACACTAATTTTGACTCGTTTCTTTGTTCCTTTGTAAATCCAGCTGCGTCTGACAACCTGGCTTAATTCCATGTGTGTTTAAAGTACCTAAAAACTTGCAAAAACTGCATCAGGAAAGGCATCTATTGCTGAAAACCTGTGAAATCTAATATGTGGATGATCCACTGTGGAGACGAGAGCAACCGAAAGCAAATTTTCTTTGTACCTAATTGTTTTCATAGATTTTTTAAATTGGAAGTCTAAAGATTAGGCAAGAAAATAATTCTAAAACAAGTATTTTTAATATGTGTTATTCCTTTCAGAGTGACTGTACTGTTCTTTTACTCTTATTACTTCTGATTCAGCAGGCTGTTCAAGGGCACCAACATATGGTTGGAAAGAATACTTTTAGCTGCACTCCATTTTTTACAATAGTTACATTAAAACCAACAGAATTCAACCTGGCCTTTGCAACCATGTTTAAAGTTGTATCATTCATTTTAAGTAAACACACTGATTGCTCTGTAGAGCAAAACTTGTCAAAGCTTTTTGTTTGTGGTATTACCCATAGTCTACATGCACAGTAGATAAAGATGACAAAGAGTACAGTATAAAAAAAATAGGTTGGTGTACACCCAAACATAACACTCAAAACATGAGTATTAGTATGGAGTTTGCCCCCACCCCCCACCTTTGCTGCTGCAACAGCCTTTGTTCTTCTAAAAGGAAGCCTTTCTTCATTTCAGAACATAACATTTCGATGTTAGACAATAGGCTGTGGCTCACTTTTGATATTCCAGTGCATTTTCAAATTGTCTCATGGAGTTGAGGTCAAGGTTCTGTACAAGCCTGCTAAGTTCTCAATCAAAGCTGGCAAATCAATTCTTATTGGACTTTGTTTAAGGACGGAAGTCATAGTTGATCAAATCTATTCCATTACTGGTAACAAAAACATATTGATGTGCTGTATTGAGAGTGACTGGAATTCCACTGCCACAATTTGTCTAGGGAGAATCCAGAAATGTATGCTTCATTTTATGATTGTGTTACAAGCGAAATAGCAGAGCTTAATACTTAGAAGAGGTGTCCACAAACTTTTTATCTATATAAGTATCTATATAAATAAATAAGTAAGCACCTCAATATAACTAACACATCATCTAATAAAGGACAGTATGATCAGTCCTACCATACAGTCAGCTTTGGTGATGTGCATAGCCAATGTCTTGATATCAGCATCTACAAGCACCTCCTTCACTCTCTTTAACACTCTTCTTTCTAGAGGTTTATTTTCTGTAGGCAGCAGCACTGACTGGTACATGCTGGGTCTGAAACAGGAGGCTGTTTCAATCACAAGTGGCATTAAATAATCCTCATTGTCCTCGTCCATGAAGCTCGTCAGTGTCTTCTCCGCTTGTCGATTAAGGGAAGCCACTGTACAATCCGGACTGGGCTGAAACATAGCTGTGTTGTACTGCAAATGCCTGGGTTCTGCAGTTGTGTTTTGATAGGACCCTGTCGTGGCGTCACAAATGTTATCCGTAGGTTCCAAATAGATGATAGCGTTGTCACTATTTGAGGTACAATAATGCAATTCATCTGGTGTTTGCAGAACAGGCGAAGAAGGGACGACAACAAACTTCCTGTTGCGCGATGGCCGACTTTTACATCTGGAAACTAAACAAATGAGAACAGCCATCAGTTCACATCAGCTTTAAATCGTTTAGTTTGTTTTCCCAAACTTTTTCAGACATAATGGTATGTTTTTGTCATCATCATGCTTTTTCTTTATTAACACTAAAATTGGTAAAGTGAACCTCAAACCTTTTCTGAATTTAATATTGTCGCACAGATCAGTACTTACATGTATTCAGTGATGCCTGGGATGATGTCACAACACATCGTTGCAGGGTTCCAACAAAACTCTTGACGGCCTCCCTATGGCACCAAAATAAAAGCGTACCAAAGGTCAATCAAACAATATCAGCAGCTATGTCACTGCTTCCTGCAGTAAAAATGAAAGCAAAATCTCTGCACTCTGAGCAGCACACGTTTCAATATCAGGTCAGATTTAAAACTTTAGATTACCTCTGAGGGTTTATTAGCTCTATCGCCAAGGCCTCTGTGACTAGTATGCTTTCTCTCCTTTCCAGATTTCCCTTATGTACTGGTGACGTTAGCGGAGTTCCTTCTTGACTGGACTGGCCAAACATTGTCTGGAGGTAATGCAGGGGTAGAGTTCTGTTGACTGGGGATTGAACAAGTGCTCCACTTCGCTGGGTAAGCGGCATCTGGGTGCTCACATAGAAATGAACCAACGATGGAATGGAGTCAAACACTTCTCCTTCCAGGACATACTGGGTTCGTGTGTATGTGTCACTGGATTTAAGCAACACTTTGCTGATTAAGAAGTGGAGCGGTTTATGATTCCAGCGACAGGTCAAGACATAGTCCCCCAAACTTGTGAGAGAATCACGAATCAGGAAATCACCATCCCGCAGCACCAGAGACTCTGAAGCCTGCAGAGTGTTAAACATAACAGAGGTTACCAGATATAATCTGCAGGCAGGCACAGACTGAATGTGTTTTTTGTTTGGATTCTCCAGATTTTACTAATTATTTTTTATAAAAGAATAAAATAATAATAATAATAATAATAATAATAATAAAGAAACCCCTTCTTAAAAAGAGGCTAAATGTTCTTCCTGCACCTATAAACATGAATGCTCAAGCAGCTTACCATCATCTCTAGCCACAGTATCTGTAACAAATGGGTCATTATCACAGAAAATATTTATAATACACAATACCCTGTACTGAGAAAAGAAAAGAACACCACAGTGCTCATGCCAAGTTCTTTACTGGCCTATAACAGGGCGTGCAGCTAGTTTTATCTCACTTATACACTCACCAAAAAATAAAAGATTGCTGCAAAACTCAGCATTTAGTTCGATCTCAAGCAGATATGTAAATTATTATAGGTGTGGCCTGATTAGACACTGAGTCTTGCCACAAGAGGGTGTAAAAGTGTTTTCCCTACTGCTCTATAAAAAGGCTCTCAGAAACTATTTTTGGGTAGTGTAGAGATCATTGACTGCTAGACATGTCTCTATGACACATTTGCTCATAGTTGGACTGGTAGGTTCTATACACTCACAGTTTGCTGAAGCTCTGACCATGAGAGAACAAAGTAAAGAGGAAAAACAAAGTACAGCCGATTCCGGTTAATGGGACCACATCGGGACGTGATCGTTTTGGTCTTAATAACTGGCTGGTCCGATTAAACGAACATGCCCTATGTTACAAGACAGGACATGGTATGTAACATATTAAATGTTTATTAAACCTTTATTGTGCGATTTACACGTATAGCGAACGTACAAACAAGAACT
>JAUZSU010025183.1:0-10614 GCA_034780255.1 Parotocinclus maculicauda | reverse complement strand
CATCCAACAGGATACTGTTTGGGTGGAGTGTTTGGGTGGCTGCTCCTTTCTTGTGTAGCACTAACACCGGTATGAGTGGATCAGAGGACTCCATTTGCTAGACTAAATAAATCAAAAGATTTGCACATTTTCTTTGTTTTAAAACACTGCTCACAAAAATGAGAGGATATTTTAAAATGAATATGAAGTGATTACAAAAAGAAGCATTTGATTTTATTTCATTAAACACTATTTTTAGAAAAGAACATGTGTGTGTGTGTGTATATATATATATATATATATATACTGTCTATTAGTAAGCACTAGACCAATATGGCTTTAGAATGAGGCTCTTACAGCCAGTTCTAAAAGCTTCTCTTCATAACTAAATGCTTCTAACTGTCTGAGCTCTTTGTCTTCTTGATCAAGTTCAGCATAAAGCATTTCTACCCTCAGGTCAGCAAACTCATTTCCTTCACTGGACTCCATCAGATTTAAACATGGCTAAATAATGCTGTTCTGCCTTTTACACCACTGAACACCTCAGGGGGGCTTTTTCTGATTGTTGGTACCGCTCTTACAATGCCGATTACAAAGTCTAATAAATGCCCTTGTAACTGAAAAAAAATCATAACCATGTAGCAAAAACATGAAAATGAATTGCTTTCTTGTTCTGAAGAGCCTTGTTGAGTTTGTCAGATTAAACCTTTCAGAGGGAATGTTTGAAAGGTTTAACCTTATTGAATTGTCCTTTATTTAATCTCAGTCCACTCTTAATCTGACAAAATCATAGCTGCAAAATAGAGCACTGACTTGTTGGGGCTCTGTAATGAAAAAAAAAATAGACAAATCTCTTTATTCCAATTCCAATCTAATCTCCTTCAATGTGTTATTATTTCTTTGTTATTGCTGCATACGAGGTGTTATATTAACAACTTCTCCACAGGCAGGGACGGCATTCTCTCTGTAGAGTAATTACAAAAAGGCTGATTAGAATTAGACAGGCAGCATGAGGGCAGGCTTTCATTAATTATCTCCTGCCTGCTTTCATCGGTTTACTCAAACAGAGTCACTCACCAAAGGGCGTCTGATAAATCTTTTAAGATCCTGACTGTGGTCCCTATGTCTTTACATCGCCAAGGGCAAAACAGCCACTTGGAAAGTGAGCTCTAACAGTCATGTTGTTGGTTTAATTAGATTAGACACATTAATGGCTTAGTGTGAAAGGAACCAGACTGTTTTTATGTACGTTGTGCCGTGTATTAATATTCATTCATTCATTTATTTATTCAGTGCATGTAGCTGGAACATTTGAAACCAATACATGAAAATGCACTAAAATTTGAAGAAGCATAGCCAGCAGGGATGCGTCTGAGAGAGAGTTAAATGTTAGGCTAGGCCAGAGGGTGACAAGTGCAGATACAGGTGCAGATTAGGTAACAAATGATTGAACTCGGCACACAAACAAACTGAAAAAGGGAGAATTTGACTACTTTTAAGACAAGGGGTTTAAATAGCAGGACATGAGTCAATATGCTGGCTAATTAGGATCACATCACTGGATCATGGGAAAATCTTGAAATGATCTGCGGTGAAATCCCACTCTCACCACCACTGCATGAGCACACTCCATAAGGTTGGCAGTTTTTGAAACCTGCTAGTCCAGTACCAATGTCCAGAATTCTCAGTTTTCCCATTCTAATGTGGAATCACACTGAAAACCGCACAAATGTCTAATTTCCGTACCTCTGTGTATGTCATCCAACAAAAAACGACTTAAAACTCAAATTGTAAAACCAGTAAATAAACTGTTCACTTGAGCACTTGCAGTGCTTCACTCCAGTGGTTTCTCTTATGTACATAGTGTAACTGTGTGTAATATTAAAGTGCTGTAGATTACAAATTTGACTGCTATTCATATTGTTTTGGTGCACTTTCTTAGGAGATCCAGGTACAATAAAGGCTTTATATTCTCACAGTGCAGGACAGAGAGATTGAATAAAACACAAGGCAATGTGTGCTATGCCTTTGAAGATGGAGGCTCTGATTCTTTTCTTTTGAAGAACCTTCTGGATTGCAGCTCTCTTTTTGACCCAGGTTCAGTCAGCCTTAGATTATGGCCATACTCAAAACATCAAAAAAAAAACCTTCCACAACATCCTAGGATTCCTTTAGAAACACAAAGGTCTGTGTTTAATCCATTCTCGTGTAACATGATTTAAGGCAACTAGAATATACTTCATAGGATTATAAATTGTGTGTATGAGAAATTAAAGCGCGTTAAGGCGTTGTTACACACTCTTACAGCACTGCTTTTGTTTGGCAAGAATAACAGGTCTTTAGCAGTGGAGGAGTTTATGATGATAAAATAATCTTCTTTGTGTGATTGGATTTGCTGGAAATGTCATTGCAAATACCCCCGGTTTCAGTAGCAGCTGTCTGCCAGCCTTTGGGGGCAAACGCAAACTAAATCAAATGGAGAAAAGAGCAGATCACAATGGAAAAGAACTGAATTCAAATATAAGGTAAATGTGAAGCACCTTCTCGATCATCCATGTTACGCACCTGTGAACACACCAGGCTCTGCGCTAGGATTCTTCTGACAAAACATAAGTCATTTTGCATATTTATGTGCTTTGCAATTAGAAAACATTAACTCACATAAGCTCAAATTTCCCTCGCCTCTAGCTGGCTGTGACATCTAATCTCCGTTAGCTTAAACTTGTACAAACACACACACAGAGACTCATGAGCACTTGCACAGACATGCATACAAAAATACACACATGCCATTGGTGGAACACTTTTGACCAGAGGGAGAGAAGCTTGTTGAGGGTTTAAGAGGATTACCCATGTTTGTATCAGTCATGTGGTGTTAGTATAATGTCCTGAACGGACACACGACAGGCCAGAAGATGCCTCCACCACTCTGCAGTGGACAAAGAGTGATTCGGGATGCTTCGCTTATCGTTCACGCCAGTCAGCCGCGTAACTCCTTTTTACATCTTAGCTAATCACTCCTTGTCAGCCTAGGGCAAGAGAGTCAAGACGTGCCTTGCTGATAAGTCTCTCTCTCTCACTCACACTCACACACACACACACACACACAGTTATGCATAGATAAATGGAATGGGTACTTGCATGTATTTCACAGCAGGCCACAGTTCTCATGTAGGATTACTTGTGTATGTAATTGACTTGGCTGAGAGAGCTTGAGATGAGTCGTTGTTGTCATTATTTAAGCAGCTTTTTTTCCTTCATTCTACATCTTCTTGCTCACCCTTTCTTCTAGAGAGAGAGCTATAGGTAGGATATACACCCACAGGCAAGTTTATAAGGTATGCCTCTTTCTCACTTTCCATATAGAAGCACTTTGTGGTTCTAACATTACAGACTGTAGTCCATCTGGTTCTTTCCTTGCTTTTTCATGGTTTCTGTCCATGCATTTAGTCTGTTCTTTAATGTTCAGTACCAGCATTAATCAGATATTATTTGGGTGGTGGATCATTCTCAGCACTGCAGTGACACTGACATGGTGGTGTGTTAGTGTGAGTTGTGTTGTCTAGTGGAGTTTTTAAACATATAACTGTTATTTCTGGACTGAAAATCAAACCAAGCCAAAAATGTCCAGCCACCAGGATCCTGTACGCAGCATCCCATGAGCATTGGTGAAGGATTCAAAGATACATCTGCAACACCTGATGAGCTGCTGCCTCTGACTTTACTTCACACAATGTGGATCTATAAGGTAGATGCATGGAATGAGTGAACACAGTGTTTAAAACTCCAGCAGCACTACTATGCCTAATCCACTCATACCAACACTATCACTGCAGTGCTGAGAATGATCCTTAACCCAAATATTACCTGCTCTGTACTGGTCCTGTGGGGGTCCTGACCATTATAGAACAGATTAAAGGAGTCTAACATGGCATGTAGACAAACAGATGGACTACAAAGTGCTTTTATATGATAAGCGGAACTGGTAAAAATGGACAATGAGTGTATAAACAAGGAGCTATTCTGTCTAATAAAGTGGTTGATTAGAAAATATAGGGGCACGTAAAGCACAGGATGAAGGGAGTTAAAAACAGAGGACACGGCAGGAGGTGAAGGGGGTCAGACTGGAGACTTGTAGCTTGTCTGATGTAGCCTTTAACAAACAGAAAATGTTGGTAGGTGCTGTTATGAAAAGTGTTCTGAATTCCTATAAAGTAATTCACTTTTGGTTCGTTAACCACACATGAATTGGTCTTATTCTGTCACAGCATGACCTGGCATGCTTTATTTCTTATTTTTTACTTACTTACTTATTTCTTACTACGTTTTCTTCAAAAAAGACAACAATGGCAGTGTTTTGGTGCAGAACAATCATACATGGCTAAGAGGCTTTAAAGTCCTTTTCATAGTTTCTTGTTTGCACTATACCAATCAGAAGGATTAGGATGTCAAACTGTGATATGGTAATGAAGGACAAACAACCAAGTGCACTTTACATGTTATTTTGATACAGGGAATATTAAACGCTCTGTATTACTGCTTGTTTAAACAGTTTGTTCATGTTGTACCATCTGGCTGCTGTTATTCTTGTGAGGGTTT
Organism: Parotocinclus maculicauda; assembly: GCA_034780255.1. Classification (NCBI taxonomy): domain Eukaryota; kingdom Metazoa; phylum Chordata; class Actinopteri; order Siluriformes; family Loricariidae; genus Parotocinclus; species Parotocinclus maculicauda. The sequence continues at coordinate 6,036 of JAUZSU010025183.1, read as the reverse complement.
TTAGATTAAAGTGCAGAGATGATTCTTGCTTGTATGGCTTGCTTTTCATGTTGTTTTTAAATTACATCTTAGAGGTAGACAGACCGGTAGACAAAGTTATGGTACAAACGAGAGAGCTTTTGAAATGGTGGCGTTTTAAAGCATCCATGGGTTGGGAGAGGAAGCAAAAAAGGGTGCGAGAGAGATGGGGAAAGGGAGAGGGTGAGAAAGATGGGGAAGAGAGAGAAGGAGAGGGAAAGGGAGAAAGAGAAGGAAAGGGAGAGAAAGAGAGGGGGCAAGACAGAGAAGGAGAGGGAAAGGGAGAGAGAGAGAAGGAGAGGGACAAAGGGGGGAAGAGAGAGAGGAAGAGAGGGAGAAGGAGAGAGAGAGAGAGAGAGATATAGACAGAGAGGGCGAGAGAGAGAAGAGGAGTGAAAGAGAGAAGGAGAGGAAGGGAGAGAGGTGGGGAGAGAGGAAGAGAGGGAAAAGGAGAGAGATATATAGACAGAGAGGGCGAGAGAGAGAAGGAGGGGAAGAGAGAGAGAGAGAGCGCGAGAGAGAGAGAGAGCGCGAGAGAGAGAGAATGGGGGAAGCGGAGAGGTAATACAGGTAAAAGACAGATTTAGGATTTGGTTATGTCTTAGGATCACTCTTAAATTACACCTACAGTATGTAGAGCCTGAAACAGCATAGCATTCCTGTTTGATTGGCCCAGTGTGTGGATAAGGGAAACACTTAGCATTAACATTGGACAGCTAGAGGCAAGATCTGATTTAGATGCTCTTTCTACACTGCACACTCATCCACCCAAGTACATGCTCTATCTTTATCTGTCTGCCTCCTCACCAGCAGACAGTAAATTGCACTCTCAGGTCACTCTCCAGTCAATGCTGAGTCAATCTGGCATAATTTGCGAATGTGGTACTGGGTCTCTGGCAGGATAGAAAAAGCCTAATTGGTGTCAGAGTAACTGGAGAGCAGGTGCTGCCCAACTCGTCTCACAACTCCGGCTTTTCTCTTTCTTTCCTTATCTTTATTCCTTTCTCTTGATTTCTTTATTCTGTTCATGCTCTAATAAACACAGAGTTAGCCTTTATTTTCCTGATCTGTCACCTTGTTGTTTCTCTCCACCTACTAACATTGTTTTCACTAGTTTGCCTGCTTACTCCTTTGTGATCATACCCTCTTCAAATCCTCAAATTCCTATTAAACCAGACAACATATTACATTTTAAAGCCATACTGTTTGATTCTACATGTATGTGCTGTATATCAAACACATTACATTCCATGACATAGGTTGGAGCCCGAAATGATCTGCAAAAATGAATGAGTGGAACACTACCATCCACACAGTGCCCAAAGTTTAAATTATACAGTCATGGCTAAAAGCTTTGAGAATGGCACACATTTTGTTTTTCACAAAGTTTGCTGCATCACTTTTTAAGGTGGCAATTTGATTTAACTTTGGATTGTGAATTGTGATCAGATGGATTTTGATTAATTGCAAAGTCATTCCTTGTCCTTGTCCAATGACCTAATCACACAATTACTGCATTCTAGCTACTGCATTTCAGCCCTACAAAATGGCCTGCTATCATCATTTCAGTCATGATCTTGTTAGCTCAGGAAAAAAGGTTAATAAGGACAAGACAGCTGATATCACTCTGGTACGCTGATTAGAACAGCAGACTGGTGGCTATAAGATAGCACCCATATCAACCATTTATCAAATCATCAAAAACTTTAAAGAATATTTTAGCTGCCGTGATGTAGGACTTCAGGGCACCCAAGAAAGTCGAGCAAGAATCAGGACCATTTCCTCAAGAGGATACAGATAAGAGATCGGGTTACCACCAGTGCAGATTTTGCTCAGGATTGGTAAGGTGAAGATGTGAGGGGCACAAGACAAAGGTCTTGGTGGACGGCTTTATGTCAAGAAGGGCAGCAAAGAATCTACTTCTGTCCAAGAAAAACATCAAGGACAGACTGACATTCTGCAGTAAGTATAGGGATTGGACTGCATAAGACTTTGGTACAATTATTGTTGCCTCCTTTAGACTGTTTGGGACATCTAAAAAAAAATTTGTCCAGAGAAGAAAATTTGAGTGCTACCATGAGTCCAGTGTCATGCCAACAGTGAAGCATCCTGAGATCAGTCATGTGTGGGGTTGCTACTTATCTATCTGAAAAGCAAAAAAAGCAAACAAAATTTGTGCGATTCTCATTTAGCAATGACTGTAGATATCACTACCTCCATGGTTCATCACTTACCTGATGGATTTTTTTCTTCTTTTGTACTTATTCAGCTGCAAAGACATCAAATCCACCATTGAACTGTTTATGCATGACAATGTACAGATCAAGCACACAATAACAATCATACACACTGTATATGTGCAACCCAAATATAAAATTGATGTATAATGAAATGATGATGAATAAAAAAATGATGTAAGTAAAACGTCCAAGTATTACACACAACATTATAAATTAAAAGACACATACTAAAACTTTTTATTTTAACAGCTGCAGCATCTAGAGTTAAAAAACGTTATGTATTTATTTATATTTTTGATTCCCTTTTTAGAATTTCTTATAGTTGTTAAGTCATTTGTCATTAAAGCAAGCAGATATGGATCAGATGGTTTTTAAACAGCACTTACCTGTATTATTAAATCTACACGCATCATCATTTGTGTAAAAAAGTGTATTCATGAAATGTAAATGTACAAACTATACTGTTTAAAGATTAAAGTTTAATTAGCAGTATAGTAAAGAAATCAGGATTATAGTCTTATGCTGATGGCATAGGTCTTATGGGACCTGTGATAAAACTGTATGAAATATTTGTATATATGTAAAATGTATGAAATATACTAAATTACAAGTTAGTTGACTTTTGCATATTTACATAATAATTACATATTTCCTAGATTACTGAATTTTAAAACACTTTGGAAAAGGTAAAACAAAGTTTGGTTTGCATGAAACCGTCCAGACGATCCACTAGCTTTTTAAGTTTTCCTGCAGAGGCTGTGTTGTGTGACTGTAACATTGAAAAAAGACAAATTAAATTGCAGCACTTAGCAGACCCCCTTATCCAGACAGACCCATAATTGAACCGAACAGCTGGAAGACTTGACCCAACAGTAGTTGCTTGGTAAAGTTTAAACTCAAAACCTTAGTACCCAGTGCCGTAACCAGAGACTCACCCTTCTGGTGGGTGTGGCATTCCCAGATCATTGCATAAAACTGTATTCTCTTTACTTTTTGTGTGTTCTGGCTCAATTTTAATATTCACAAAACGGGTAGCTACATAGTTTATCTAGTTTATCAATTGTTTACAACTTATTGTCAGGGATATAGTTGGCTTTTGAGTCTATCCCCACAATTTGAAGGCAAAAGCAAATCCTGCATGAGGAGCCAGTCCTTTGTTGTATGATGCTGCAGTTCAGTGACCCCTGGTCTCTTCTATTTTAGGCACAATGGCAGTGGGGTGGCATCTTAAAAATCTCTTGAAAAATCTATAATAAATTGACCACATCTACAGGTTTTTGGTATTTAATTATCAATTTGGACATATAACAGTTTTTAATTTAAGAAAATTGAAAATTAAATTTTTACTCTCCTTCATATGCCGTCAGTTTATAGAAGGGACCTAATTCCCTAATTAATTCTGTTCTATATAAACCTTTTTCATTTGATAGTATGACATTTAATAATTATCCTGAATAAATGTTTGGCTTAGTTTTTTTTCTTTTTTTCAAAAGGTGTTTGCAAATATTGCAATATTCCTGAATTAAAAGGGCACAGTGTGATTTTATCACCAATATTGTTCAGCTTTATTGAGGATCGCCCATATGCAAGGGTGAACAAATGTCTGGCATATCTGCTTTTTATTCATCACTGCCCAAGAGACAAGTAATTCAAAAGACTGCTGACATGGTGGCAATTTTCTCTCTGTCCATCAGCCATAGAACAAAAAGTGCTTCATATTGCCTTTTTGCTCACTCACCAGTTTATTAGATACTCTCATGTATATTGATTATTTGTTTCACCAACCTGCTAGTGTACTAATCCACAACAGACATAAAACAATAACGGCCAACAACAGAACCGGTTCTAATTGTAGTTTAGTCGGTTTGTACTAATCTTTCTTTATTATGCAAAGCATTGCTATCATTTAACAAAACCAAAATACCAAGCTTTACTGACACTATGTGAAGCTTTGCCACTACTATACCTAGCTTTATGTCCAATATATAAATATAACTATAATATAATATAATCTAACTTCCTCTATATTAAAATTTACTGTCACTATACCAAGCTTTACTTCCTGTATAACAAGGTTTACGTCCAGTATACCAAGCTTTACCAGCACCAAATCCAGCTTTCCTGCCACTATAGCAAGCTTTTCTTCTACTATACACAATTTTACCACCACTCTATCATGCTTTACATTGACAATACTGATCTATACCTCCACCATGGCACCATAGCAGTTTTCCTGCCCTATAGCAAGCTTTATATCGCCAATATATGGAGACGTACTGCTAATGTTTGGCATATACGGCATTACCTCAATTACACTAGGATTTACCACCACTATACCTAGCTAAACTGTAGCGCTACAATGCTAAGCTTTAGTTTCTCTATCCATTATACCAAACTGTACCTCCTATGCCAGGCTTTACCTCCACTATACTGAGCTTTACCGCTCCTATGCCAAGCTGCACCTCTACTCTGATATGATTTACCCCTACTACATCAAGCTTGAATTCCACTATATGCAGGTTTACCTCTACTATAACCAGCTTTATTAAGATTATACCAAGCTGTAAACTATACCAAATTTTATCTCAGTATACTGTGTATGGGTGTTGGTTTGGTGGTTGTGTGGGTGTATACAAATACATATCATGTCATATCATACTCTTAAACTATGCTTCTAGAACGGAGGTTCAGTTCAAGTGCTTCTATCTCACGTTCATTTGTCTGTTGCTCTGTCTTTTTCTTGGTGCAGGAGAGGCCTGTCAGTTCTTTCAGCAGTCAGAGGTTTTAATCAATTAGTCATAGGACCAGGAAGAAACATCACAGTGAGCTGGAGTAAAGGGGCAGTGTCTATCCTCCCCAGCAATAATTGGCCCTCAAGAAGAGCACCAGCCCCAGAGTTGTTCTTTAATTCCTATGAGGATGGGCTGATGTCATCAGCCGAGACGGCATGTCAAAACCAATTGTGTGCACGTAGTTCTGTAGATAATACATGTAAGAGCGCACTGGAGCATATGGTGCATGTTTATTGTGCCTAAAGGCCTGCATATTTGGAGTAACATTCGCCTTTCAGGGCATATTTTATAGTCAGCATGCCACACAAACAGTGTCCCTGCTAGTTTAACATTTAATCTTCCGTGACACCTCGTTTCTCAAATGCCTCCTGCTTCCGGGGTTATTTATTTGTGATTTTTTAGTTGATTTCGGGTGAGTCCGTGTCATGCTGAATTAAGCAGATGACTAAATGGCCGTGTCACTCCAGCTACTCATGTGCGTTTCACCAGCACATTTCGTCCAAACACCACCTGCTCCAAAACACGCTGAATCAGAGCTGCTCAGTTAAACAAACAGTCCGTTATTATCCATGCTATGCCATTTCAGGTGTATGATCAGCTTCAGAATTGTTAGGACCCTAAATAAAGAGGGGGGAAATGTATTGTACCCATAAATTACATTTATCTTTAGTGTCTTTGTTGTTAGGCAACTAGTAAATTCATCCGGAAACATATATTTAAACATTTGAACTAAATTATTTTTGAACAAAACCACATACAAAATCAATTGATTATGTGAAATAAATAAATTTGAAAACTACCCCCCCCCCCATGAAATAGCAATAACACATAATGTACAATCACTTTTACTTCAAGCAGACACTCCTAGTTACACAAAAGTTGTTAATGATCCCGATTGTGACCTCACAACTTTGAGGTCGTGAAATAATTAACCTGTAAATACTAAATTTAGTTATAAATCCTCTTTTGTTATATGTTTGGTGCTT
>JAUZSU010025172.1:0-10615 GCA_034780255.1 Parotocinclus maculicauda | reverse complement strand
GACAACTAAGTTCTTAAGAGATCAAATAATGGTTGCCTGAAGTCAGGTGCACTAGTTACAAAACCATAAAGCTGTGCTGGTGAAATTCCTTCTTAGTAAAATGAATGCGGGACCATGACTTAATAGGGTGTGGAAACAAGGTAGTTAATCCATGGAAGTGAAGCCATCTTATTATTCTTAATTACCTTGCTCCCACACCTTAATAAATTGTAGCCATGCTTTATTTCATTAAGAAGAGGATATGAGTTTATTAAGAAAGGATTTAACCAGCAGGGCCTCATACAAAACAAGTGAAAGATGATGTCATAATGACTTGGGTCGCTGCCAGTTGCAAATTGCTTATTGACAGGTATAGACGAACACTATGGAGTATAGCTGATAACTACCTCGTACTTGCAGCAACAAATATAAATAAGCACCATGCAGGCAGCACAGTGGCTAGGTTGTCTCACAACAAGAAGGTCCTGGGTTTAATCCCAGGTGGGGATCCCACCCTGTTTGTGTGAAATCTTTATGAAAGCCCCATTTATATGTGGGATTACTCCGGGTGTTCCAGTTTCCACTCACAGTACAACAACATGTTTTAGGTTAAAATTTGTGTGAGTTAAAAGTGTGTGAGTGTGTGTGCCCTCCGATGGATTGGCACCCCTTCTAGGGTTGTTCCTGCCTTGAACCCTGTGCTACCAGCTGTGGGGTCCTGACAATAAGAGAACATATTAAAGGCAACTAACAAAGTATGCAGAAAAAAATGGACTACAGTCTGAAATTGAAGAACTACAAAGTGTATATAAAAATATATTTAATACTTTTAATTTAATAATATATAATAAACAGAGGCTGATATACTGGCTAGTGCGTTTAAAAACAAAGAGTGGTCATAATATTGTGATAGGACTGTGTATCTGTTCATTTGTTCTATGTAAACAGACAAGCTAGTTAGCATTATTCCTATCACAAACTTGGAGAGACAGAATGTCTGCTTCCCTGGCTGTTGTAGCCTCTTAATAGCCTCCAGCTGCAAAGGGCAGGAGGCTGAGAGAGCTTGAGTCAGGGTGGGAGAAAGAGAGTGTGACGAAGGGAGAAAGGAGGGGCGGCTGAAAAGGGAGCTGTGAAGCAGACAGCAAATCACATGAGCAGAGATCTGTTTACAAACTGAGCAGGCGAGAGGTGCTCGGCACCATTATGAGCACCCAAAGCTGGAAGAGAAGACTGGAGAATCTGGATCTGAACCCACATACAAATACAGACATACATACATCTGAAAGCATTATTTTTCTTTTGTTCCTCTTCTCCTTGGTGGTTTTGAAGGGGAGAGAGCAGAACAGATGGTGAAGAGGAGAGCAAAGTCATCACCAGCACAAAGCCACAGAGCCTGAAGCTGCTACATTCACACAGCACTGAACTGTGACTGCAGCCTCCTCTGGCTCCTCTTCTTCTACTTCTTTTCCTTTGCGATTAGAACAGGACTGTTCTCTTTTTAAAAAAGGATATGCAAAACAAGTGGACCTGAGAAAGGTGGGAGATGTCCGTACAAGGCCGGATGAACCCTGTGACAATGTTGTGAAGGTAGACAAAGCAAAGCAGTGACTTAACTTTATGACCTACATATGTGTTCACCCTGAAGTGCATTATGCTCTTGGTGTTAATTTTTGTTGCAATGACAAGAACTATGAGAATTACAATAAAACCTTACATCTTGTATTCTTACTGATGCGAAAGAAGAGTTTAAAAACGGAAACACAAACATCTGAACTGTTGGTTTTAAAAGGAAGTCAAAGCCTCAATTTAATCGTTAATGTAATTTCATAGAACATTTGATTACACAGTGGAGTCAATGTGGTTGTTTGTCAGTGCCATTTTTCACCTGGACAATGTGTGACTTCTTTGCTACTTTGAAGGTGAGCTGTACCATTTTGACACAGCAGAGCCCTGTCTGATTTTTTGTCGGGATCAGTCCAAACCACAGGCTTGTTTAACACCTGAACCCATTACTGATTTACTGCGTCCATTGAAGCAACCTAGGTGTTTGCTGATGATTGCTCCTCTCCTATTGTGTAACGGTAAGTATGCATCATAAACTCCTCATATACACACAACCACAACTACAAATACTATGACTTGCATTAGGCTATCCACTAGGCATATGTCTTTCAAATGTTATTCAGTGTTCTCTGCTTTCTAACAATGATTTACTAATAACCTCTTATTACACTTTATCATTGCTTAACCCAAACAAAAGATAACTCTTTACACTTATTGCATGCGCTTGACTTGTATAAACACGGCAAAGACCTAGGCCAATATGTATATTTTATTTTATTTGAATAAGAAGTCTGGAAGCCTATGACTTCTGATGCCAGCCATTATTGTTTCCCAAATGGTGACTCTTTCATAGACTGGTGAAGACAATGTGCTTTTCTCCCCCTTTGCCTCCAATAATGAACAGATGGTAGCTTCATGGCAGAGGGGGCTGAGGACTCAGACACTTGTATTTGTGTTTGTACTTGCACAAGAAGGAGTCGACCCTTTTATGTTTTCCCCTCCAAAAACAAATTTTCTTACTTTTTGTCCCTGTCTATCACCACTAAAACTGTGTTCTGCTTTCCTCCTTTTCCTTTTCTAAGACTCTTTATGGATCTGATCATGATCCTACTGATTTTCCAGGTGAATTTGCAATATTTGGATTTGACTGGTTAAGTGAAATGCATGTGGTTAAAACATGTATAAACACATTGTCAAGAGAGCAGTACAGTAGTGATTTGAATGATATGAGCTTGAAAACATAGAGTCATAAATAACGCTGGTCTTTATTCAGATTTATCCATATCCATATTTCTGTTCACATCAACCATAACATTCTGATTTAGATTATACCTGTAATTACTAAGAAAATTAGCATTTGTAGGATGAAATAACTCCAGTGAATTCATTACAAAGTGCCCTGTAAGAATGTGTAGCAGTATTTGTATATATTCTTTCTAATATCTAATAACTTATTATATTGTGAGCCGTGTTTTGATCATGCCAGTGTTTTATTTAAGACTATTCATCAAGGAATTTAAGTATTTTCCTGTTACAATCTATGCCTTATCATTCTGTAGTTAGTGTTAATGCAGTTTATAATACATACTGTATATAGTATAATGGGAGTCAATTAGGTTTCATTCTGTTTCCCCACAGAGGAAGATTTCAGTCTGCCTTTTCTCACCCACATACAAATATACCGGATTTATCATTTATTATTTCAGATTTAATTTAGGTGACTTTATTCCTAATTTAATGTTGGCAGCTGTCTTACTGTTTACATGTGACAATATTGATTGTCACTGTAGAAACAACAAACAAACAAACTACAAACAAACATTTATGTGCATAACCCTTTTCTAAGTCAGGCGTCATAAAGTAAGACAAAATAAATGAAGTAATTAAACAATATTTACCAAATAACATAAAACCAGTACAGCTTCTACGACATATCACAAAAAGAAAATTAGTTATGCTCCATCTTAAAGGCAAAGGTATACAGACCTGCATTTAGCCATTTTTTAAATATAACCTTAGACCCCACAGGTCTAATGTCTAAGCCCAGAGTATTTCAGTTCTTAGGAGCATATACTAAAAACAGTTCTTTTCTTTAAAAGGGTTAAAACAATATTTAATGTATTTTACTGTACTTTAGGGACAGATTACACTGATAACAAAGCTGATTAGGGTTGCTGTTGAATTGTTGTGGATAATTTACATGTATATCATTTAGCAGATATCCAGAGCGACTTACAATTCATACAGTCTTACAATCCAAGCAATTGTGGGTTAAGGGACTCAACTGTGGCAGAGGTGGGATTTGAACCCAGGACCTTCTGGTCCATAGTTCAGTACATTAACCACTAGGCCATCACAGTGCCAACCAGCCTTCTCTCCCTCAGATTCAGCAAACCGTATCTGCGACTGTGACTCCAAAGTCAAAATGTAGTATGTTAAATATTATGAGAATACACAGTGAAAAACAACAAAATCCTGATAGTGTGTAAGTGCAGCAGTGGGCTAGCAGCTTTACTAAGTCATTAATGTTATAGGGCTATAGTGGGATACAAATTTATGAATATTAATAACTCATGACCATGTTAATAAGACCAGCGTATGCTGGGCCATTATAATGATCATCAACTTCCTCACCAACTCAGCATACTGTCTTGGTGACCAGTATACTTACAATCCTATAGTGCTCCCTTCAACCAGTTATGTTTCTACTTGTCACTAATGATTATTCCATTGTTACACATGGCAATGAGTAAACATTCTCCACACTTCACCGAAACCTCATCAAACAGGTTGTGCAACTTTCTTTTTGGCAGCCGTAGCCTTATTATTGCTGACAAAACCAGTCAAATGTCTACTAAAGAAACAAGATATTAAAAGATAATACTCTTCTTACCATTACCGACTTCACAAACTCTGTTTCTGGATTTACTTTGAGTAGGTTCTGCATGTTGGAGCCTTTTACACGGTTTGCCTCTTTGTGCGTCAGAGTAATGTAATTTACCAGAATAACATAAACACTTAAATTAGATTAAGGGAATGCTATGTTTTACCTCATGGGTATTTTAGAATGTAGCAGCAGTAGAGAGGTTTCTAACATATATCTTCAGATGTTCAAGTCTGACCATTAGGTTTCAACATTACTTTTTCGAAAAGGTATTATCTCTGATGAACCCACAATGCTGTATATAAGTTTTAAAACATAGAAGCATGTCTCATCAAACAAAGCAACTAAAGATAACATCAATATACATATTCATTTAGCCATCCCTTTATCATGGTCAAATCATGGTGATGGATATGTTTACATTATATAATAAATGAGCTCATAAACATCCTGGTGTGACAGGAATGTGCTGCTTGCCATTTTTCACATATGATGGTGGATTACAGAAGAAATAGGAAAAGTTGACCATTTAGTCTTAAATTGTTCTCCAAAAAATGTGCCTCATTAACACCTGGATAGGAGTGTCCTTTATATTCTGAAGCTTTAGTTATTAGTGTCTTCTCTCAGTGTTCAACTACCCCTCAGTGGAGAACTGTTTTCAACTGGAGTGTATGCATTACAGCAAAAAGTTCATGCATCACACCAAAGTCCAGCGCAGAGTTACGGTGATATGAGAAACACAAGGACACTCAGCTCCACAGTTGATGCAATATGCATGCTAGGGCCATAGTAAACCGTACACATGAGATCCTCAGGGCTGTGTGTGGTCTGGCAAGGGTTTTGTATAAGCAAATATATTTACTCCACCCACTTATCAGATAAACAACTACCTGTTTGAGAATTACAAATCACTCGCAGCCTCTTGTTAAAGGTATTACACTTCTACAATCCCAATTATTAAAACTCATCTCATGAACCGTCAGCCAAATATTACCCTGCAGTATGCAGTAATTAAGGAGTGCATATTAAACATATATATTGTATTGTGTGTCTCAGTAAGACTGGTGTTCATATGTGTAAGATATTTAGTCTGATAGAACTGAAACTTGTTCCTTCATTGTAAATTTTCAGGATGTCATTGAGTCAGGGGAACCCAGTCTAGACTGCAAAATGAGCATGGACACGACATACCAACTTCCTTTAAATGTCTATATCATCATCCTTGGCATTGGTCTTTTCATCTTCATGTTGAGTCTGATCTTCTGCTGTTATCTATTCAGGTAACCTTGTATTTTTCACATCAGTTTTAACACAATGGTACTGTTACTGTTCATTTAAGAAATAAATATATGTTTCTTGTGAGAGAATATTCTAAGTAATGTATGGAAGCCTGTATTTTCACTACCTAATCACAATATATACTCGCAAGAGTCAGCTTTGTCTAACCACACCAGTGTAAAATATTGCATTCATTTGCAGCCTGAAAAGACAAGTCACACAGGAGCAATTTGGATATAATGAGGTACATGCTTTGTTTTTTGTTTTTTTAATGTTACTTATTTGTGACAATTTGAATCTTCATTCGGCACCTTCTTACAGGTGGTCCTAAAAGGAGCAGAGAAGAAGCTGAGCCTTCTTGGGGTAAGTACACTTTACAAATGTTACAAAGTTACACAAGATTAAAATGAAATGATTGATGCTCAGATGGAAACCACAGCCTTGTAGTTATCCTAAACGGAAACTTTCTGACCTTTGATATTCACAATCAAGTTTTAGGGAAATTAGATATCTGCAAGAACATATGTGTGCTGGTGGCACAGGGATTAATCTCTTCACAGGAATTTACATGTTCCTATAATGATAGGAACATATGACAAACCTGACCTTATGGGTGCCACCAGGCAGGACTGTAGGGCAAACCTTGCCAGCTGTATGATTATAGCATTTTGAATGTAATGAAGAAAAAAAGAAACAATAGCGTTCAATTCACAAGAGAAAGAGTCAAGAGAATCATCTCATAAAAATAATACAAATGCAATTCCGTGTGGCCCTGCAGCAGACCTGTGCTGTTTGCCTGGAGGAGTTCAAGAGTAGGGAGGAGCTTGGTGTCTGCCCCTGCTCTCATGCTTTCCACAAGAAGTAAGACTATTTCTCACGTTTGGCAAACCACGCATCTTCTTAATTTTGCCTGCAACTTTTTACCTGTCTACAAACTAAGAATATGTTAGGGGCTGGTGGTTAGTGCGCTAGAGTATGACAGTTAAATTATTTTGTGGCAATGTTTCCAGATTTTAAAGATGAAGACGTTATATCTTTGACATAATATTGTATTCAGAAAAAAAATGCTACACATAATTAAAGCATATCTCTCTCTCTCTTGCAATCTCACTTTTAGGTGTTTGGTAAAGTGGCTGGAAATCCGCAGTGTGTGCCCCATGTGCAACAAACCTATCTGCAAGCTCCAACCTGATCCACCGCAGGGGGCCAGGGACCTGCAGATCCCCCTGCAGATATGAGAGAAGATACATGGTGTGGTAAAAAAAAGGAAGACAAGAAAGCTCTTGCTGGGTGGAACTAGTACAGCTTTACATGAGAAGGACATTTGCAAACCGTGTCACTTGATATTATGTAGCCCACTCCAATATCCAGCTATCTTTCAACCACTTAAGAGACACCTCACATGTGCTGACAAGGACTTTTCATGTTGACAAAACAATGACTTGAATATCTGACAGTCATAATAAAATATGGTCAAATAGATGCCATGGATAAACTGGATCTTCTTACCATTGGTAATGAAGGGAGTAATTATAATGTAAAATAGTCCTGATAAGTTGTACAGAGCATGGATTCATTAACAAGACAATGCACAGTATCTATGCATAACACTACCGATCCAGTGGAAAGGGAGCATATATAGTAATGCAACAGACAAAAACAATCAAATAGATATATGAATCATCCCTAATCTTTTACCATTGTCATGTGTCATTTAGCGTGGAATCGATAAATCAATTGATCACAGGGACATATTTAAATAAAAATCACCTACAACATGTTTAATGCCTGCCGTCATCCCAACACTACCGATTTATGAACAAGTTTGGATAAATATATGTGTGGTTAAGTTATTAAAAATGATTATTTTATATTGTAAACACTTCTTAAAGTGTCACATTTCATTGGTGGATAGAGCTTGCATGCATTGTTTGTTGGAGCTGGGATGTTTCCCATTTAGAAAGACATAGCCATGTGTGTTTGGCTATATTATGCACAATCTGATTCCTGTAAAGGTTGTTTTGTAAGGATGAGTTATAGCTCAACAATAGGTTTTTTCATAGGCAAATTCTTGGGGTAATTCTCACTGGTTTGCATGGCAGTGCTTGCAGTCTGAGTAACCGGATGAACCTTGTGACTGTTGTCAACAGCGCATTCCACACTATCTACTTAATTGAGGTCGCTGCCAGTCTGGAGATACTGTTCATGTCAAAACATTGATATTTATTATTTAACATTTAAAATATACTTTTGTGATATAGTAATATGAAATGCAACCCCCTAACATGAGACCATATAGTTGTAATATGAAATGCAACCCCCTAACATGAGACCATCTCCATTTCACACTGAACATTTGTTCAGACACATATTGTGAACATATAGTTGTGAGCTATAGTTACATACTACTATATATCCTATATATAGCTGCACAGCATGCACAATGTAAAATCACACACGCTGGTAAAAAGAACACAGTAGTAGAGTTACTTGCTAAGAATGCAATTTAGTGTTCGTGCAGTCATGGTTCTAGACATATTGAGGGGGGCAGGGTGAGATCAGAGGGGGCAATTATTTTAATAGTTTTATAATAACAATTTCTGCCTAAATGTGTATTGTCACTGTGTGTGCTCACCAAGAGTGAGGTGACTTGTTCCACTTTTAGGGGCGGCATGTGGGGGCCCAAGTCCCCAACACCACCATTGCCTTCATGCTCCATAATTCCACTACAAAGCAATCAGAATGCTGTTGCTAATTTGGTTTACAACCTACCACATATAACTCCTTTACTGAGACGCCACTGTTTTTCTGTTGTAGCCAGAATCAAATTTAAAACTCTTGTCCTAGCAATCCAGGCCTCAAAAACTACTCCTTGCTATCTACATTCCTTAAAGCAGAACTGCCCCTACATGCCAGCTCAGGTCTTTAGCTTGTCTACAAAACCCCAAGGTTTCAAAGCCTCGGCTCCTTGTTGGTGGAATGTCGCTTTAAATCAAATTATAAATGTCAATGTAATATGAACATGTGTTTTTACATTTCAAATATTCTACCACCAAGTTTTTTTTAAGTTATAATCTCTTAAAAAACTATTCTGGTTTAGTTCTAGTGTGTGTTAATAATGATATTCCATTTACATAAACACATATACAAAACACAAAACAACAAAACATATAATTCACTTTTAGTAATTGTTAGTATAATAGTATTGTCTTCCCTAGTATTATGGTATGTATTCCCATGTATTATGACAGCCTTGATAATCAGTTAATTACACTAAAAAGTGTGTTTGGAAGTTTCTAGAGACCCGCATAAGGCCAGGATAATACAGCAAAAGTCAGTTAGTTGGTAACGTTCTGTGACCTTGTGGATCCTAATTTTAAAGGTTCTGACTGTATTTGGAGATTATATTTGAAACATAAACCTGAGTTAAGTCTAAAATGTGTTAAAAAGTTTAGTCTAGCCTAAGGGTTTTACCTAATTCTATAAAAATCATGAATATCTGCACTACAGGTATGCAGTGGTAAACATCTACGTTATGTTCTTTGAAACAGGACATTGACCAGACATTTCCAAAGTTTTTAAGTAAATATAAAGGGTTGTTTTGTAAGAAAACTGAAAATGATACATAAATGCATCAGAGATAGCACTGAAAACAAAAGTGATTGATTTGACTGATACTTTTGTTTGACAGAAGCCATGAATGCCTGTATAACAATATGAAGAACAGCCAGAGACAGGTAGTGGGGAGGAAAATAATTAGTACTATTTACAATAGGACAGGCACATACAATTACACCTTATACAGCTTGTTACAAATATAGTATGTAGCAAACAGTGAAATAGACAATGCAACACAAGTAACTTGTCTCTAAACACATGAACTGAGCTAGAGTTACTTTGAACAAGAACAAACATATGACAACTTCTATCACGCACTACAATACACAACGATAAAGCTAGCAAAGTCTAGCTAAGTAGATTTGAATGTGGTAATGACGGAGACCTGAGACTAGATGTATACTGTTCTACACAGGGGAAGTGAACTTAGGGCTATATCTGAGCCTCACAGATCTGTGATCAGATAAGGTATACTCTGCAGCATGTTGCAGCTCATCCTGTTTACTGAAGGTGTAAGCAAGAAGCTGTAACACTAGCAAGAAAAGCTATTACAGTTTTTCTCGATTGCTAAGACACATTTCTTGAAAGCTGCTCTCCTTTTCTCTAAACTGTAAACACAAAATCCAATTTTCAAGCTACATTCACAAAACCTCAGACTCTTCTTGCAAAACCAAACTTTCACCTCAAAACAGTTCAATCTGTGCTCAAAACTGAACTATGTTGTCAAATCGTGCCCCAAGTCAATCAAAATTAAAAACACTACTGAGCAGTCACTAAACACTACATAGAAAAATAGAAAACACAATGCTCAGGACATGAAGCTGGAGAAATAAATATTTATTGTTCACTGTAGGCTAAATGCATGTTGCAAAACAAAAAACCTGTGCATTTAGCACTTGTACAAAAAGACAAAAAACAGAAATCTTGTGCATTTGCCACTTGTGTACAGTAAGCCCATGTAAAAATAAAGTACAAAAATATACAAATAAGTGCATTACTCAGCCACAGCATCATGTCTCCGTACTGGGTCAGGCCACAGGACTTCATCCACATCACAGGCCACATTTTGTCTGGCCAGGCAACGGGGGAAAAAACCCCTGGCATGCCGGATCCAGGCTTGGCATGCCTCCACACCTATGTCACCACAGGCAAGTTCCATGGCTTGCAGGAGATTTACCCTGGTGTAAGGTTGGCGTTCATATACCTTCCACCGCCATGAGGAGAAGAATTCCTCAATGGGGTTTAGGAAAGGGGAGTACGGTGGAAGGCAAAGATTGATAAAACCTTGGTTCA
>JAUZSU010025161.1:0-22251 GCA_034780255.1 Parotocinclus maculicauda | reverse complement strand
CACGTATATAATAGGATTTGATTCGGTACTTTAGGATTTGGTCTGAATAAGCGGCTGGTCCCATTAACCGGTGGTCCAATTAACAGGAATTGACTGTATTTGGGTTTTGCAATTTATGTCCCATATTTGATGCCTGCCCAAGACTGTGTTTAAATTAAAAAGCTGCCTAAAGGCTGTTGCTTCTGAATATCTTTGTGAGAGTCTGTCAACCTTGCTGTACTTTTATCTTGAGGAAAGGAAAATGTCATCATTCTTAATCTTTTTGTCATTCAGTTATTCATAGAAGTTGACTGGGAATTGTTCTGCATGTCTTTGATGTGCACCAGTAACACGAGATATGTAGCTAGCTTTCTATCATTCTCCAGCCTTTTGATTTCATTTGGTTTGATGTCCCTCAAGCACAAGTGTGCACCGTTTAACGTACATCCGCAAGGCCGTATACAGACTCAAAATGGCAAATACGATGTTACAGCAATTAGGGGATACCTCAAAATGTGTGTGTGTAGTGCATTTACCCATCATTAATTATTGCAACCTCGAACCCAGCCCCCATTCTGAGCAGCACAGATACTCCGGAGGCTTTGACATTTCACCCAAAAGAATAGGGCTGCCTTGCCTTTAATGTTAGGTGATGCTTCACACCCAGTAATTATGGATAGAGGATAACTTACAACCTTGACTCAGAAAGTAAGTGTGACCTCACTTTTGACAGAGGCAGGATGTGACTTGGTCCCCAATTCTGAGGCTCTCTGGTTCATATCTCACCTTTGGTAAGATGTTGTTTGTCTGATGGTCATATTGTATGTTAAGAGTTCCCCTTACCAAATAGCTGTTTGTTTGAGCACTAAAGATGTCATAGGCTAGGTTTAAAGATTAAGGTTTTGAATTCTCAATTACACGTCTTGTATGAAAATTGTGTGATTTGCTTAATTGTATTCTGAGCTCATAAGATCGCATGAGCAAATGTGGAAAAGATGTGCTATAAAAATTGCGCTGTAATATCTGACATGCTTTATTAGTCCTTGTTTACTTTTGTTATCATTTAGTCACGCAGAAAATAAAAAACGTGTTCATTGTCCCTGCTGTTGTCAGCGTGTTTGGCAGCAGAGGCCCAGTGTTATACCAGAATGCTGTCAGATGTTTCCTATTATTTATCTTGTTCTGGTGTTAGTCTGTTATTAAGCTCTGGTTTATGGTAGCCTGTGTTTATCAAATGGTTCAGTGTGTTTCTTTACACCCCAGTGGGTGTGTTTACATTGCAAAAGCAAATCTGATCATAGATCAGCTATTTTTTTTTACTCGCTTATGACAAATGTTTTGTGCTCATCTGTGTGCTTGCAGAGCGGCCAGCCACAGAAAAGCCAGGGACTCAGTGAGCCCCCTCAGATCTACCTGACGAGTGTGTCTGACCCTGGTTCGCTGTCTTCATTGATCCCGCTTACCCAGGTGGCAGGGGGGGATTGTGTTGTCAGCTCTCAGCAGGGTCACCCGGTGTTCGTTGTTATAAAGCCACCTTTAGGGGAAGGTAAAGAAGCAAACATTTCGTCTGGGGAAGACCTGCTTGACATTGTGGACCTGGACATCAAGCCTGAAGCTGAGGTGATGACTAAAGCATTACATTAAAACATTTGCACTTTGCGTAAAATATAAAATATTGTCCAAACGGGAATCCGTTTTATATTGATAGTGTGTTGTGGTTCAAAATAGTTTTTGAATTTTTTTTTGGTTACACTTTTTACGAATTGTGCACTTATCAGCCGGGTAGATATATAATAAGGACAGTTAGACAGTAAGAGGTATGTTAATACGCTCTGCTCACAATGTGATTCGATTTGTTTTTCTCACAATTATCGATTTCGAGTTTGATAAAAGACCTTCCTTTTTACAACAACAACAAACAAAACATTTTACCCTGCCCATTAAAAGAAATGACTAAAAGCAAAAGTTTCATATTGTAACAAAATCTTTTCTAGCTTGATCGTATCCTAAATAACCAAGTTAAAAAAATATTTTTTTTATGTCTTAAGAATAACAATTCAAAATAATGGCTACTTTTTTTGTATAAACAAAAATAACTAATCCTCAGCAATTAAACTAAATTAGGAGTCTCACTGACAGGATATATTACACCTTCAGTGTTGTAACTTTCTACCCAACGCTGCTCTGCCTGATCTACCACAACCACACACATCTTGCTTTTGTCACTGCTACAAATAAGAAGCCAAACAGGCTACAGCAAGTGGCTATATATCTACAAAGTGCTCCTGATTAAATGGCGAGTGCAAATGAAAAAAAAAAAACATTACCTTTGCATCAGTAAGTCCATATGAACAGGCAGTTCATACCGTCTAAAACCTTCGACTAGATTGTGAATCAGCCACCTTTTTAATCGTTGTCTTTTTATGCTCGAAAGCCAAAATAGTTCTAAAATGGTTTTAACACCCCATTGTGTGATTTTCATGCCTAATGTGTGATGCCTAATTCTTGTTGTTTGCATTTCGTTTTTAGACTATCCCTGTGTCTACTTCGGTAGTCACAGAGAGTGCGGTGGCTGTTAGTACCTCTCCGTCCTGTGCAGAACCTGCGGCAGAGCCCGTGATAGTAGATGGGGAGCAAAAAGATGAGTCTAAACTCGGTAAGTTCTGTTTTGCTATTGCAAATGTTGATGACATCCCAAAAATCACCTGGTAATAATAATCCCTTTTTAGAATTTTTATAAATATATAATTACACAACTGTTTGAGACGAGAGACACCTGCGGTACTGTTTAGTTAGTTTAGGCTATCTTGAGTAAATTTGAGCTTGTCTCCTGAGTAAGTTTTATCTCGGCTTTTGATAAGTACTTTAGGCAGATTATACAGTTATTTTCAGTATGTTGCAAGCCAGGAGTATTAACAGCCAGTTATTATGGACATGCACAACTGTAACATTAAACAAGTTGATGCAGCTATTTTGCTTTCTTACATCTTCTGTCTGTTGCCAAATTGTATTTTTTAAGAGGGAACACATTTTTAATAAACAGACCAAATAATAAACGGGTGTAATGAGATGCACTAGAATAAAAATTCTTAACTGAATCCCATACACACCAAGCCATATACAAAAATAAATACAATTTATATCCGATTGGATGTCTAATGTACTTTACAGACAAAAAAAAAATTGGGACACCTACATTCGCCAATTTGTTTTACCAATATTTGTTAAAGCAGCCTGTGACTAGGTGCTTAATTTTATACACCTGAATCAATAAGGCTGAATGAAATGCCTGAATTCAATAATTAAGTTGTGAGTCCTAATACTTTTGTCCATAAAGTGTATCTCTGGACTATGGACTAACCTTGAGTGTTGATGTAACCTTGGGTTTGTCCGTTAAATGACCGTTGATATTAAAGAGAATGTTAAAACAACTAAATAACCAATCAAACTTGCTCCCTCACATGCCTCTAACCCAGTGCCACACCACCAGCCAGCACTCTGTGCCAATGCCTTCACTTCACTTAGGACTCAAGCTGACTTGGGACTTTGTTTCGGAGATAAGAGAATGTCTTCACTCATAGGATTGGTGACCCTTAGAAAGATGGTAGTACCTCAAAGTGCTGCTATAATGTGGGTTGTTTTGTATTGTTGGCTTGTGCCCCAGTATACTAATTAGAATAGTAGATTATGGGTTGTTCTGGTCCAATGTTAACTTAAGAGATTCTAAATGTCTAAAAAAAACATTGGTGAGTTGAGGGGAGAGAAGGAAGAGTATGTGTGACAAAGCTTGTTGTGAAATGTTCACATTTCCTCTCTCGCGAATGCCATCTTGTGCTCATGCTTTTGCTTCCCCCCATTAGAGATAATATTTAAATACCATGCATATGGTTTGAGTACTCGAATTCAAGCTTTTCTTCCCTAAGCTCTGGTTATTTGCTACCCTTATGAGTCTCCTCTCCCTGGCTCAGTCTAACATAAAGTGCTTTTTTATTTTTAAAAATTCCAGCACATCTCTATTAATTACTAGAATTTATGGATATTTTTTTGCACAATAGAACACTTGTTTTTGTTTTCAACAATGCTGATTTAATGTACATCCTTTGTTGCACCCCAGCGGATAACTCCAGCAGCACCGCAGCAACCTCCACACAGGAAGCGCAACCACCCAAATCTAAGAAGCCACGTGTCCTGGAGCTTCCCACTTCTCCCATTTCACTGCCTCCTGGCCTATCTTTGGATAAAGTCAATGCAGCTGTGAACAGCCTGCTGGCACCAGGCAGCACCACAAACACCCTCACACCCACCGTCATCACCTCCCATGCCTTGGTGAGTAACTCACATGGGCAATGAAATTCTCTGTGTTGAGAGAAATTACATTTACACATTTTTACCTTATCTTAATTAAAGTATTTTTTTTTGTTACATGCTTGGTCTAATGACATGGAGCTGCTAATATTAATTGATTAATATTTATTTAAATATTAAATACCAGTCCGTGCGACCAGAATACTCAAGAGCATGTTTTTCAGCTGTGATGTAGAATTTAAATGTTGGGATTAGGCAGTATCAAAACAAGCCAAGGGTATTTTTTGTCAGTTACAGCATGTCAAAAAGAAGGTTACTTGAAGATGTGTTCAGTAAAATTTGATTGTCTATTTATGCGGTTTGTGAGGAGACAATTAGTAAAATATATCAGACATTGTGGACATATAGTTAGCTTAAAAAATGTATTTTGTAAAACCTTTTGTTTCAGCTGAAATTCAGGTTTGTTTAATCTTAAATTAAAAGAACAAATACATACTTCTTCTGAAGCTACACAACTTTGATCTAAACCTCTTAGAACAAGGGGCCGGTCTGTGGACAGTAGGGGTGTCACAATACACATAGTAATATTCATTTTTTGATACGGTGGTTTAGATACGATACGAACTGTGAATCAAATACATAAAGATTTTTTTTAGTTTTTATTATTTGGTGCGCTGTTGCTAAACCCGCGCTACAGAGTTGTAGCCATCAGCAGAGCAGAAGAAGAGTTCTGAGGTGTACTGTCGTTTCATACAACATCTAGTGACATGGTGTATAACAGGTGTTACTATGACGACGCCCGAGCAGTGTTTCAAGCTACTGGGGGAAAAAACGTCATTTGTCTATTGTTTTGGTTAGCCTGCTGGACGATTAGCTGACTGTGAAATGGCTAGCGGAGAGAACAAGACTGAGCTGGAACAACCAAAATCATCCTCGCATCAATGTCCTGTGTAGAAATATTTTGGTCTCCCAGTCAGTTACAACAATGACGGGACAAAAACGGTAACTGTGTGTAAACTTTGCTCAATGTGACTGATGTCCAATATGAAATAAGCAGAATACATGTTTTCCTCAAGCTGTTTTTAACTGTACAGCATACTTTTTGAGTTCACAGTCTGTGTGACGATCTTGGGTGCAATGCTCACGCTTAGTTGGCATGCATATTTTCAGAAACAGATTCACTCTAATCGTCTGCAGCACAGCCTTTTCTTATTCTGTGACGTATAAATTCACAGTTACAGGAGCCACCCACAAGGCAGACTCAGGGAAAGAACACCGGGGGCGGGACTGACAAAGCAAAAGACCAAGGAATTACTCATCACAAAGCAGCTCCATTTCTATTTACATAGAGCCTTTTTTCAGTGGATGGTCAATATTTATAAATAGTTTGAGTATATTAAGAATCTGTCTAATAAAGCATGGTTAGTCTAAGACCTGGTCGTTTATAGTATTTGCCAGATACTCCACTGGGAGTAGTGTTATTACAGCATGCAAAAGTTGTGGTTTTGTATTTTTTCGGTACAGTGAAATGATATTTCTTGGAATATTATTAAAATTTAACAATGTTTTGTTCCTTTTCCCTGCTGTGTTTGTATTGTGACTTTTTATTGACTAGACAAAAACAGATAGGGTTTTATTTGATCAGGTATAAGAAAACGCAGACATTGCAAATACAAGCCATTTAAAAAGTCTCTCTTAAAAAATGTCCCCTCTGATAAATCTAACAAAAATCTACCAGAATGTACGATTTTCTGGACGGCTATATTTAGGTGAACACTGATATGTCACACATGGCTGATACAACTGGTCACCATTTTGAGGAAACACAAACTCTATGTATGTATTGCGCATATTTAAATATAGTGCTCTACAAAATGTAGCTATTATTTAAATTATACCTCTTATTTTGCCAGCAAGTATTTGGATAATAATGCTTTTTGTAATGTTGGTAATGATTGACTTGATTTGCATGCGAGTATGTATCTATGTAGATCTGGTTATGACTGAAAAGATCAGAACACAGCTGGGTTTGGTTGAGGTAATTCCGACTATAACAACTCAGAAGAGCAAAATACACTGCTCACCAAAATGATGGAATATTTTCAAAATAAATATGAAGCGATTTAAAAAAAAAAAAAAAAGGATTTTAAGATTTTATTACATTGCACAAGATCATCAGAAAAGCAAATGAAAAGTCAAAGAAAGTGGTTTGATTGCACAAATGAGATGCAAACTTAATTACTGTGATTAAGTAGCAAGTGATATATTCATGGGGCTGAACAGAAACCTGTCAAACTGGATGAGTGTGTCACACATTGACTTTTCAGTAGTGTATGGTCACCCAAGACTGGCAAAACACACTGAGAGTGATGGGGCATGGACAGGGTCTGATTGTTTACCAGTTCTTGTGGGATCTTCTGCCACTCTTGCTCCAGGACAACTTCCAGATCAAGAAGTGTTGTGGAATGCATTGGATGGTTTGACATATGTCTTCCCAGTACATCTCAAGCATGTTCAATGGGATTTAGGTCTTCAGAATGTGAAGGAATGTTCATGCATTGTATTTCTGCCTCCTGAAGCATGTTGTTGACGAGATGAGCACGGTGGGGCTTTGCATTATCGTCCATGAAAAGAAAGTTTCCAACTGCTTCAGCATAGCGTACCACTATAGGTTGCAGGAACTCCTGTCTGTACTTGACAGCAGTCAGTGGTCCATTTCTGATTATGTAAAGCTCTGTGCGTCCACCAATGCTGATTTAAGCCCAGACAATGGAGCTGATTTCGTATGGTCTAGGTGCGTATGCGTCGTCCAGTGGCAGCAGGAAACTGTCCCCTTGCATTGCTGCACCTGCTCCTTCTTGCCAATAAGGTCAAGTAGCGGTCATCTCTTACCCTAGCCCTAGTCTTCTTCGTACTGTTCCAGTCTCTTGAAACCGATTCCACAGTCTGCTAATTACACTTTAGAAAGTGCTGTTGCCACCATTGTCTGTGTTTGACCAGCTTCAAGACATCCTATGGATTGCCAAGCTTCGCTTTTAGGCAAATCGTGTGTGTGTACGTGTACGCAGTGTAATAGTGTTCCAGTATGTACTTGTGCACTGGGGTTGGTTCCTGTTTTGTGCACACTGCTGCATAAAAATGAATGAAAGTTCACTCTTTATGTAAAAACATCAATGTGTGACAAACAACGGCTGTGGTATTGAAATGTTTATATGTGCCAATGTCACCTCAATCCTACGTCATATTAAAAAACTTGTTTTCAAGAATGGATCTGATTAGTCAATCAGATTTGGACTACTTTTACTTGCAGTGTCAATGTAACTAGCATTGTGATATGCCTGACTTTCATTTTAAACGGTTTGCTCCTCCATCTCACAGACTCCAGTCTTGCTAACACCAAGCCCCCTTCCATCCACCATCCACTTCTGGAGCACGCTGAGTCCCATCGCCCCACGCAGTCCCGCCAAGCTTTCCTTCCAGGTGAGAATCTCTTGTTTTCTGTCCTTCCAGTTTGCACTGATTCCAGATTCACCACACGATCACACCAAACCATCTGCTACCACACAGCATCCCACCTCATTACTGAAGGAAGATTTACACCAGACTCTTTCTGCTAGCCAGGTACTGCTGAACCTGCATCTTAGTAGAAAGTATTCTTTTTCACACTTAGTAATGTGTGTTTTATAAGATATGTATGTAATTAGTTGTTTTAAAATGGTCTTTAGGGCTTTAAGGCATGAGTAGACTTGTGGTGTTTGATCGTTTTACTGAAGCCATAGCTTTGTCCAGTGCTTCCTTCATGTGGTGTTTTTGTTTATGTTAGAAAGCTAAGGGATGATGTAGCACCCTCTGTGGGCTGAAAATAAGACTGAAGTAAACCTATGACATCTGCACTGCTGTTTTATTGCTCAGCATTGCCAGGTTCTATTAACTGCACATTTTCTCGCTTCAACCTGCATTTATTCATTAGTTTATTAACAAGCCAATGCTTTGATATAAACCTGTTACAACCAGAGGAGCCACAAAGGTGTAAGGCTAGGAATGACTGTACATAATGGCATATTTAGGCTCTAAAGCAGCCTATTACAGCTTAAGACTGACCGACCATTTCATCTCTAGAAGCACCTATAGTTGTAACCTTAACAAAAATCTTTTACTTCAGTAATTCTACACTGGAAATTGCATAATTCCAACTACGTCCATTCTTATCCATTTTTGTTCTAATTTGGGGGCAAACTAATTTTAATAGACTGACCAGTGTCTGAATTGAATTAATTAGAGAAGTGTTTCAATAATGTGGTTCCACTGTATTAGTTGTATTAGCCTTGGACCCCAACACCCAGTCATTGGACTGTGGCTTGTTTGTCATTTGACCGGGCGGCATGGGTAGCACTGCCACCTTACAGGAAAAGATGCTAGTTTTAATCCCAAGGTGGTGCAATCTGAGTCCATTCTGTGTGGAGTATCCATGTCCTCTCTATTTCCACATGGGTTTACTCCGTGTACTCTGGTTACCTCCCACAGCCAAGTTAAGTTGATTGATTCCACTTAATTAGCATTTTATATATGTATATATATAGTATAAAATTTTTGGCATGTAATATACTGCTCAGAAATATTAACGTGTAGTATTCCCAAAATATCTGAAAATTGAGCAGTGTATGTCCAAGAGCTTAACTAGTGTTGTTGTAACAATGTCATTTTTTATTCAGTCTTTGTATGCTTATCTTATCTTATCTTTTGGTGAACCAGTGCTGCATGGATGGTGTTTGCGTACTAAAACTTTATATCATTTTGTATTTTAAATATTTTCCATATTTGGTTTTAACATACTTCCGAGTCTGCACAGTCAAATTTGTCTTTCAGAAAATAATCTGTCCCTGTCCTTTCAACAGTTCCCTTCCAATGGCAGTAATCAGATCCACATTCCAGCACTGAGTGTGGATGGACTGTCCACTCCTGTTGTTCTTTCCCCGGGTCCTCAGAAACCATAGGCTTTAGATCCTTCACCAGACTGTGAGGTGACTGCCCGTCCAGCCCTGACAACAGGTAATAAACAGCCAGCACTCTACATCAGGCTCTTACTGGTATTCAGCAATGCTCCTGGTCCACTGCAGATGAGTAGAAAGGACATCGTGCTCAAGCTGGCCTTGTGATTGGCTGACAGAGGAGCCTCGGCACCAGGCCTTACCCCAGGACTTTTTTTTTTATAGACAAAAGAACACCTGTGGCTTTTCGGTTTATTCTTTCAACATTTGATATGTCGTCTTTTTGTTTCTTATTTATTGTCTCTGTGAAGGGGATAAAACTTGTTTCATGGGTTTTAAACATTCCCTAATATCATTACCTGTCATGAAATGGCAGAGTTGATTGGAGAAGACTTCATTTTATGTTGTGTTTTTAAGGCTGTAAAGATGAACTATGACAAAAGACAACTAGATGGCAGTGAAGACACATTTCCTTCTTTAGCACTTAAACACAGCACAGCAGCCAGCAACCAGAGATCAGATATTTTAAAGGTATTGGATTTTCATGGGAAATCAGTTTATTTTGCTATCAAGACAAGTAATCGTTTGGAATGACAAGGCCATTTGTGGGAATATTGAAGAGCAAACACAAGGAAGAACACAGGATCGGTTGTTGATCAACTCCTCATCAAGACGCAGAATGTATTGATGTTTCCATAGTTCGCTAGGACATTATTCCTTTCTCTTTTAACTGTACAGATGCTTTATGCTCATTAACTTAACCAGAGGAGACCAAAGACCAGCAAATTGTACTGAATATATGTCTGTGCTGCAGCACTTGTTTTTCTGCTTAGCTTACTGCTCTTACTCTGATCTACGTGTCTATATTTGTCACATAAAAGGGCTACCAGAACATTCACTTAGCACTTGCCCACAGTGACTGGGAAAAGGCCTTGCATATTTCTGTACATCACATATAATTCATCTGATGATGTCACAGTCAGGTATTCTACAAGCACATGAACCTTTTATCGCTTGGTCGATAGTGCACACATTCCGATCTGTCATTGCATCCCAATTTTTTCTTAATCACATTCATTGTGATTTTTAAATGTTCTCGTGATTCTCACTTCCATAACTGTGAACAGTGCCATTTTCTTTTTTTAGTGGAAAGTAAGTACAGTCAAACAGGTGCAACATTTTTCTCCTCTTCAAACAGAAACCTGATAAATGCTTTTTGCAGCATTGTATCATGCAGAACAGCAATGACATTGCAACGTACTGTTAGAACTCAGCAGCTGTTTTGTAATGCAGCAGTTCCATTTAGTCTGAGCTAGTTCACCCCTTTCAATCGTATACATTTTTACTGTGGGGATCCTATCCTCAATGCTGATCCCGCTGAGACATTTTGTGATGGCTCCGTGTAAAAGCTGTTTCCTCTTCTCACGATGCAGATAGAGTATGCCATTTAATTTGTGTAGGTAACACAGGTATACAATATTGGGCTGTTTGCCCTCAGGCAGTACTGTGACTTACACAAGCACTGACTGACCATACTCTGCACTTGTATGCTGTCTGTAAGACTTGCATGTGTAAATGCGTGAGTTTAACATAAATTAGCTATGTCAGGCAGCAGAAATGCACCTATTCCATTTTTTATACAATGTAATTCCTTCCCAGTGGGGCTACAGTACAGGTAGTCCCTGTTTTATGTGGATCAAGTTATGATATTTTAAGTTTACGAAGGGAATTCAATAATGAACATTAAACAAAGCCGTCCTCTGAATTTTGAATTTCATTTATTCCCCGAACAAGCGATAAAATGAGGAACAGAATATAAGGACTTGTAGCAGGAGTGCTGAAATATGGGAAATCTAGAGAGGAAAAGCCGAAAAATCGTTTCTGTTTTTAACTTTCGGTACATTATTCCTTAAATTCAGTAGTAGATTATGGAATAAGTTTCATGGTAATTATTTGCCTGACGCATAACTGTTTTAAGCATGTTTAAGGTAGGCTACTCTATGATATAAACAGTATATATTAAATCTTAGGTTTACAATCAATTCAACGTATGCTTGAGAATGTACAGGGTTTAGACAATGAAACTGAAACACCTGTCATTGTGGTCATTGGAGGTTTGTGATGTATCAAGAGCCATGGTATCCAGGGTAATTTCAACATACCACCAACAACGACGAACCACATCCAACAGGATTAACTGTGTACGCAAGAGGAAGCTGTCTGAAAGGGATGTCCGGGTGCTAACCCGTATTGTATCCAAAAAACATAAAACCACAGCTGCCCCAATCATAATGCCTGTTACTTTGTTAGAAGATTAAAAAACTCTACATGGCTCATTCGAATGGAGGTCAAAGCAAATGAGTTGCTTGCAAAAAAGCAAATTTCCCTGGAACCCATATAAATGTAATTCCAGTCTGGATAGAACTGTATTGTAGCCCAACAACAGCTCAACCTGTAAACTGCAGCACATTTTACTCTGCTGATTTCCATTATTTGAACTCTGAAGCTTTCACTCATGCCACTTTCGTTGTATGTATGTGTTTGTAATAGTAATTCCATTTGGTTTAAGCATTGAGCTGATGCTGATTTTTGACCTCCTCTGGCATCTGTTTTTTTCCTCTTATGAGTTTTATGGGTTTTGGGTCAGAACTGTCATTCCTGAAATGGAGCACGCCAAAATATTAGGTCTGTTTTGGAATCCTTGAAGGATGGTGGTCCACACCACTAGTAAAAGCCAAGCCAAGGAAACTGACATATTTTACAGTTAGGTGGTTGTACAGGTGAATTAACTGACTGAATCTAATTTCTACTGTAACCAATAAGCAGTAAATGTCACAGCGGATTGGTTTGATGTTTTGGGAACTAATCTCATTGGTGATCCTAGCTAATATTTCAATACTGTGTTTATTTGTGTTATTCTGGCCGACGCAGCTCAAAATGCATATTTCTCTATTAGTTTTGTTAGTGGAGGAAGATATGTAGACTGATAGCTTTAACAGATTCTTTCTTATGTTGGTGGATAATGAATTCTAAGCCACCTCATGTCTTTGCTTTTGTCAGAGTTGAGGCGCCGTGCTCTCATTCCTGTACAGTACGTCATTCAGGCTGGTAAAAGCAAAGCCTGCAATATTTGAGTTTTCACTGTGATGGTTTTTTTTGTGTTTGACACACGCAATGCAATATGTTTGCTGGGAGTCTGTGTGATCTCTGTCTGCATTTCCTTTGTAGTGTACATTTGTTTTTAAATGACATTTTATTCCAGATGGCTTTCCCTGCAAATTGGTTGCCACTTTTAGAAGTAGACCCCATTAGCACTGATCAATACAGTGACGTCACACTGTATATTTAGCACTCAAATGGTTTTACCTTTTTATTCAGCCTGAACAGAGGAAATTAAGCTGGGAAAGCAAAAAGCCATATTTATTGCACACAAAATGTATGTTAAAATGTTTAGATGTTAATTTACATGCTATATAGATTACATAATTTACCTTATTGTTGAGTTATGGGATGAATTATTAGACTGTATAACATGGGATATAACTATCTTGGAGGATACTGGTATTTTTTACCTTATGGTCTTGTTTCTGAGTGTACAGGCGTGCTCAAGTTTGAATGCTTATGTATGTTCTATCAATTTGATCTATAATATTCAGAGCTTTTCTAAAGGTCCTAAAAGCAGATAAAAAGAACCCAACTATTTATAGCTGAGACAAAAAAATTATACTTGGTTATGTATGTATAATGGAAACTGATCCAACATTACACTATGTCCGTGAGTGGCAAAAGTCTGTGAACCTCTAGGCAAAAGAAATTTGTTGCTTTTAAAGCACAAGGATCTATTAAGGTCTGATATTCATCATGTTTGTGGAAGTGTACCATTCCACTAACAAAGGAGATTTCAGAGGACCTTAATAAAGAATTGCTTATCAGGCTGAAAAGGCAAAATGCCATCTCTAAAGAGTGGTCGACCAGGAAATATTACTGTAAGAGAAAGTTGTTTAATAGTCTGCAAAGTCATAAAGGAACCCAGGATACCTTCTAAGCAGCTAGGAAAGCAGCTGTTCTACAGAAAACATTGCTGCCTGTCTGCAGTTTGTCAAAGATCACATTGACAAACCAGAATGTTATTGAAAAAATGTTTTGTGGAGGGGTGAGACCAAAATAGAACTTTGTTTGTTTATAAGATTAACATTTTGATGGTGGTAGTATGCTATTGAGCAACTTGCCATCTTTGATGAAACGATGCATTTGAAATTATATCAGCAAATTATAAAGGAGGATGTCATGGTGCCTGTTCGTGAACTGCATCATGAAGAGAATGTGAATCATTCACAAGAGGACCTTAGGCACACGCATCATTCCACTGAATAATGGTTAAAGTCTAGAATATAGAAAGAATAAACTCCATGTTTAGGAATGGCTAAGACAAAGTCCTGATCTAAATCCAATAGAAATTATTTGGCAGTTCTTGTGAAGAAGCTCACCAGAATTCCAGAGTTGAAGCTGATCTTCATGGAGGAACGTCCTAAAATTCCTCCAAGCTGACGATCAACATTTAATGAAAATGTGTAATTGTAGGTACTGGGCTCACACCAGATACTGAAAGCAAAGGTTCACATACTGTTGCCACTCACAGATATGTAACTCTGGATTTTTTCCAGTAACAAATAAAACTTATATTTTTGTATTATTTGGATTCTCTTCATCTACTTATAGGACTTGGCAATTGGAGTAAACTGCTCACAAAAATTAGGGGATATTTTTAAATAATTACGAAGAGGATCGCACAAGAACTGCTAGACAATCTGAACCTGTCCATGCCCCATCACTATGTTTTGGCAGTCTTGGGTGACCATACACACTACTCAACAGTCAATGTGTGGTACTCTCATCCAGTTTAACATGCTTCTGTTCACCTCATGAATGTATCACTTGATACTTGATCACGAAATTTAAGTTTGCAACTCATTTTTGCGTAATCAAACAACTTTGACTTTCCATTTGCTTTTCTGATTATCTTGTTTAATGAAATATAATCCTTATTTTTTATTGCATTAAATTAATTTGGAAATATCCCCTAATTTTGGTAAGTAGTGTTTTTTTTTCATAAATCTAGAAAATTCTTAAGGGATCACAAACTTTCAAGCATGTTTTCCTGGATGCACAAGCGATCTTATTGTAGCTGTTGCAGAAAAATCTTACATTTTGTTTTTTTTTGTTGTTTTTTTTCATAACAGCAGAGAAAAATCTGGATGTTGCATGAGTTTGGCCTGGTTTATCATGAAACTACAAAATGTTTGAAGCTGATTTTAGTTTAATGCGAAGACTGTAAAAAAAAAAAGTTAGATTTTCTTGTGAAATGCTGTGTTGGTAGTTGTACGTTACTACAGCTTTTATAATGCTTTTAATTACTGCCCTTGTCAAAACAGCTGCCTCCAAGTGAGTTTGGTAAGATGTGACCTCCTACAGATTTTAGTTCCAACCATAATATATTACACCTAATGTAGCTCGTAAAGCTAATCAAATACATCTCAGTCAAAGAGGTCAGCCATAGCCACTAGGACCGTTGCTAAAGCCCTTTCTCAGCTGCTGTTCTCTGTGCTTGGGTTGCATCCTACCTTAAAAAGCATCCGTTAGATATAAAAGCTGATCTGTGGTAGACACTGAGTTACAGCAGACACAGACTTGAGATGTTTATTAAAATTAATTATGGAAGAAATAATTAATTCATCGAGTATGGAAGAGCCAGTCTGTGTTTGGTCTCAGAACCACCTACAAAAAGCAGATTGTTTATTATGGAATTAGGGTGAAACCTTCACCTATTTATAGATCCTTTTAAAATAAACATGGCATTTGCTGTACTTTATACTTTATTTCATTACTGATCGTTAATGTCCATTCCTTTTCTATATTCAACGGGAGGAAGTTGTCTGTGTCTTTGAGCATCAGTTTTAAGCCTAGAATTTAATATCTAATTACCAAATGTGTGACAGTCACATAGTGCCTTAAATGAAATGTTCAGGCAGTGATTGTTGCGACCGAACACCAAGAAAAGCTAATGAAGCTTATGATAATCAGTTTTAATCTGCAGCTTATAAATTCTTTTTACCTGATTAATGCTGCTAAAAAGGAATGAGACTTTCTTAAACTAATATTCATTTAATTAAACTACAGGTGCACCCTGATTTACGATGGGGGATACCTTCGGAAAAAGATCCAACATTAAGTATTGTAAACAAGTAGTTTAACAGTTTTAACGTCATCATCAATCAATCAATCATACAGCCTACCTTAAACGTGCTTAAATCATTTACATTTAACTTACATTTTAATAAAAACAATTAACACACAGCACATTTGATTAGTGTTATGTAACCAGTGGATAATGTGTTGAAAGTTAACAAAGCGGTTGGTCATTTGTTCGACTCGGGGCACTGCAGCTCAGATGCTAATCGTCTGCCGGGGAGTGCTGTTCTGTGAAATTCAAAGTTTAGTTTCTGCTATATTGATGTGCGTTTTCGGATTCCCACCGTAAAATCCCATTGTAAAACCGAGTGTACCTGCACAACTACTATCAAGTAGTGATGCACCAAAAAAATGTTAATGACACGTTATACATATACACTTCTCACAAAAATTAGGGGATATTTCATTTTGACATACTGCCTAATTTTTGTGAGCAGGATATTATTGATACCTCACATGAATACTGATTAGTGTGTTGCATGTAATATTTCTCATGAAGTGATTTCCCACATGGCCTAAGAGAAAAGCAAAGTGTTTTTAGACCTCCTCCAATCCTTCTCTTACTACTGCTGACTCCATTGACCAGTGTATTGATTCCTTTTATTTGTTTTACAACCTGTTTCTTTAACAACATCCACAAACAATTCAGGGCAAAGTTGAAGTAGTTTCTGTGCTTGCATTTTGGTTTTCATTCTCTAAGAAGAAGATGCAATGTACAGTGGAATGTCGATCAGTCTGTTCTTATTTTTTTCCCCCAAATATAAACAAATTCCAGCCGCCTTTCAACCGAGACGCACATAATCCAGTCCAGTTGATGGCATATAGGCACCAGTATACAGTATTCCAATTTCCATAAACCCCCAATAGCAGCAGAAATAATGTGTGATCATAAGTTGTATTATGATCCATCCCCTCCGTTATCTTAAGCTTAATCCGCACATGGGCACAAAATGAAAAAAACCCCAAGTTTTGTGAACATTGTATATACAAACGTGTACAAAATAATTTGCGGGTCTGGATAGGATTAAGTCCATTTACATTACTTCTTATGGCGAAATTCGATTTCGACTTTAAATCCAAAGGCCTTCTGGAACCAATTAAAATTACAAGGTGCCACTGTGGCACTCAGTGTGCCAAGTTTAAGCTTTTGTTCCCTCAGCTTTGTTTGCTCATTATCCGCTTTCATATGCGTGGGATTTTGGTGCATCTCTACTTTATATTCTGTTTCTTGTTGTGCTAAATCGTCAGTATATCAACTTTGAAATCAGAATACTGAAACCGCTTTGGACATAAGATCAGTTTTTAAATTTCAGTTGGAGCTAAAGTCTGTAGTAATGGTAGTTCTGCATGAGCAAGATTGGAGATCTTTTAAGCTAAGGCTTAAACAATCAATGCTGTTCATCTTGACGCTATGATGACTGTTTAAATATTGTACTTTGCCATAGTAAATAGGCCTTAATGTTTGAAAAAAAATGGAAGTTGTTACTGTCATCTCTTGAGTCAGCACTTTATTAATAGGTCCAATTTCCATGATTGAATCTCTCGTTCCATTTTGGGATGTTAGATGTTTGTATGCTTCGTATGCTATTTGAGTGGTATGTATTTTACATTGTAAAAAAGAAAAAGGAAAAAAAGAACTGTTGAAAGAAACTGTTGATGTTTATTTTCCCCTTGTTGACCTGAACCAAATTGTACTTGTGCAAAGTGGTACCAGCATGCGCTTAATGTTATTGTACGTTCAACCTTTATGCAAGTGAGCGCACCTGTTCTATAAACACACTAAAAAAGCCATTTATTAAATAGACGATTTAAAAGATAGAAAGTTAAAAAGCAGTCCTGCAGGTCTGGGATGCTTAAATACCAGCAAATATTCACGAGATATCAATTGTTGCCATTTGCTGTGAGAAGATACTGCTGATCGACGTTCCTAAATGCTTTGGGTTTGGTTGTTGCTTGCTGAGATTTTAACTCAAACCTGAGCTGGTAAGGTTTCTTGCTGGTAAGGAGTCAAAACGTGGGTGGCTCAAAACTGTTAAGACAATTTTTTTTTTATTGCGTCCTGAACCATCCAGTAATTACTGCTGTTGTCAGATGTGTCTTTAAACATGATTTTTCTCTTTGAACTGTTCTGGTATTAAATGGTTCAGTATTGAATAATGTGCTGGAAAGTCTTTGTCTGAATTTTCTGTACTACTAGTCTTGACCAAGTATATGACTTGGCTTTCAGATCTGCATCTCTTGGCCTCCCTTTCTCGGATGAGACCATCTCTCTGGGAGTTTATTTACAAAAAGGGAGCAAGGGCCTTTTATTTTTAGAGTTGTCCAAATATGATATTATATTTACTGGAGAGAGGCAGAATTATTTTTAATTTGAACATTCTACTTTGTTTCTGTGTATGTTATAGATATTAATCATGTTTTCTAAAGAAATGTGGAACAGAATTAAAAACTAAATAAAGTACTATTTTGTTCTTTACTTTTTTGATCTGTCTTTTGTATATGAGATCTTATACTCTTTATTAGCACTGTCAAATTATTTAAATATTTAATCTATATTTATTAAGCATAAATTTCATGTTCTGCTTACTTTGTTTGACACTAGGTGGCACTTTGGTGCAGCGGTCATGCCTCCAGCTGCCTGGTTCGATTCCGATCTTAGATTCAGCGTATGTGAAGTTTGCATGTCCTCCCTGTGTCCATGTGGGTTCCAGGTACACCGGTTTCCTCCCACAGTCCAAAGTATTTAAGGTTAATTTGTGTTTCTACAGTCAGTCAGACGTCAAACTATAAATTCGTAAGGTTAAAGGAGGAAATTCACAATAATTAAAGCCACTTTATTTACTTGCTTGATGTGCGTTTTGTGATTGTCCTGTGCTTATTAATGTGGTTACCAAGAGGTTTGGTAAGCAGCAAACGGGTCACCATAAAAAACACCACCACAGCTAGGATGGAGGTAGACAACACATAGTAGGTTGTTTTTCCTTTATTGTAATTTTGTCAGGAATAAGGGGAAACTAATGACGAAGAACACCCAAATTGTTGAGGCAAACAATACTGTCTCCATTTGAAATTGTGTGGCGCATTATGAAGTGTAAAATACGACAACAGAGACCCTGGACTGTTGAGTAACTGAAGCTGTACATCATGCAAAAATGGGAAAGAATTCCACCTACAAAGCTTCAACACTTAGTGTTCTCAGTTCCTAAGCGCTTATTGAGTGTTGTTAAAAGGAAAGGTGATGTAACATTGTAGTAAACATGCCCCTGTCTCAACTTTTTCAGAACATGTTGCAGGCATTAAATTCAAAATAAGTGAATATGTGCAGAAAACAATACAATTGATCAATTTGAACATTAAAACATTAATTGTCTTTGTAGTGTATTCAGTTAATTATGGGTTGAAAAGGATTTGCAAATTGTATTCTTATTTTATTTATGTTTTATACAATGTCCCAACTTCAGTTTAATTGGGGTTGTATAGATAGTTCGCATTGTAGCACAACATTAACTGTAAATACAATACAAACAATGAAATGGTTTAATGAAAGGAAGGTCAGTGTCCTTAAGTGGCCAAGTCAGAGCCGTATGGCCATATTCAGTAGATCCTTCGTGCTAAGAGTAGCTGATGAAGTTCCCCCCCAAAAATATTTGTGGGCGTTTCCCACTTGTTTTTAGGAGTAGATTCTAGTAAAGGAAAGAATATTCATAAAGAATTTTAACCCCTAAAAGAGCTCCTAATGTGGAGGACTGTTTTAGGAGGCTGGAACAGTATTAAAGGGTCTTAGAAGTAGTGCTGGGTGGTATGACCAAAAATGAGTATCACTTTTTTTAGATACCGTAAAAACAAACAAAAAAACTGTCACAGTATGTTTCACGTGGGGATTGGTGCAACAGGCATTTATATAAGTTTGTATCTGGTGTATGTTCTGCTACCTGACTTGATACCTAGCATGCTGTTCTACACTGCAACACTTCTATCTGCAAAAAATATTTATCATTTGCTTAATCTAATGCTTACAGCATTAGAGCTGTTTCTACTGTCAACTGGTATGGAGTTATGTGAAAAATGCATACCACTAGTGTACTGGTTGAACCGCCCAGCACTTCTCAGTTCTCTTAGAAGAAATGTTCTCCAAACACTTAATAACAGTGAGTTAATCAACTAATCTAATCTACTGATTAGATTGTGCAGGACAATGCACTATGCAAATCATGACTCGACAATCAATCACAGTCTTAAAAAAAATGCATTATACCTAGCAAACGAATCAAACCCGCCCCCTTACTGACAAAAGTTTTGTGTTCTCCTTACTCAGAGTTGCTCCTAGATCGCTTCTGAATCACTCTCCAGATGTTTATGCTTTTGAATAGAACAGTTCATTGCTGCTCGCATGAACCTTGGATGAACAGTTCTGCAAAAAACAATATTTCAATATTCCCCAATTTTTATAAAGCTAACAGAGACACATCCAAACAGACATTTACATCCCTGTTTTTTTTATTTCTTGAATGTTGTAATGCAGATTGTGTAAATAAATGTGATAATTGTGTAATTAAACACTTATTTTATGCCTTTTGTTGAGTATTTACCATTTGGACTGTAGATTACATAGGAAGACTGTTCTATCTTCAATAACCATAAAATGATTGTGCTGATCATTGTGTGCAGCTCAGTATGCAGTCTAAAATTAGATCTGAAAGTACAGCTGTTTTGATATTAATAAACCAGCAGTGATAGCATTGTCACAACAGTGAAGCGTGATTTCTTGCAGATCTAACATATTACTGACAAGATGAGTCAAATCCAGGGATAAAAAAAATCTGAGAATCATGGGCATGTTGCTATTTTGACACCATCACAACTGGAACCCATGTCCCTGTGGTGTTGAATTAGTGCATTAGAATTCAATTTAAATGTAATAACTATAAAATGGCATTCTGCTACTGTCTTATATACAGACTAAAAAGAAAGATTCACACCAAAAGAAAGTGTGAAACACGACAAATTCACCTCCTATATCTGTTTCAGACGTTGGTGTGATCCCTCCTTGCGAGAATTTCCGCTCTTTGGTGAGACCAAGATATTAATTAAAGTTGTGAAGCATTGCTCTGATTAGAAAAAGCCCACGATACTTCAGCAAACTGCTTTTATTTTACATGGCTGTGGGTTGACAAGTGTGTGTGCGCATGTGATAAAAGATGATAAAAGATAATATATAAAGGATAATGATAAAAGGCAATATGTCAGTTCAGACGAAAGCTTGTGAGGACGGAATATGGAATGTGTCTACTTGTCATGAAGACTGTGTAAATGTGAAGCTTATGTTACACATGCTGTGTGAAAGTCTTAGGCCACCATTAGATGTTGTTTTAGCAAGGAATAATGACTGTATAAACATATTGTCGAGAACTGGGCCCAAAAACTTCAAACTTGGATTTGTCACTCCATAATGCTCTTTTTTTCAACTGACCTTCATTCCAGTCTCTTTACCCTGTTCCCCATCTGAAGAAAGTTTTTTCTTGGCTACTACTAGTTCAAAAGAACCATTTCTGATCAAGCTTCTTCAGACTGTAGACAGGTCAACTATGTTAAGCTTCCGGATGTTGCTGTTGCTCAAGTGTAAGGGGGATATCACACTAAATACTTGCCACTGTAGCCTATAGAAGCGGAGTTTTTTAAATACTGTATGCAAATTGCCTGTGTATTCTGGTTGATTTCTCATAAAGAGACTTTTGAACAGCACTGCATACTGTTGGTCTTCTGTTTGGCACCAAAGCAGCTCCAACCCTGTGATATATGGCACCAAAAAGGTAGCAGTAGATCATTTAAGAGCTAGATTTATAGATTTATTGGATCTAGTTTTATCCCAAAGATGTTAGATTAGAATACGATATGGGGCAAGTTGAAAGACAGGACAACACTGAACTATTAATCATGTTCCTTCAACAAGGAACGCAGATTGGCAGGGTCATGAGGGGGTATTTTAGATCCGCAACAATGCATAGGTAGGTGATACATGCCCATATGTATGCCTTGACACAGGGTTTCCTAGCAGAACATTACTCAGTGCATCACACTCCTACCACCAGGTCACTTATTGCCACTGATCAGCAGATGCTTCTGCCCAGAGTCACTCAGTGGTTCCCTGCCTTTTTTTCTTGAAGTATCTAAGAAAAAAGATGCAACCATCCTCAGCCCATACAAACACAGGCCAAATGGATAGTGATTATTTGCAAATCTTTATTACATTTATTTGAAATATTTTTTTTTTTTCTTTTTGGAGGGTTGCTTTCATTTGCTTTTTCCATTGGTTTCATTGTGGCTCATATTCTCTTTTCAAAACAGCTACACATCTATCTAAACTGGGCGTTTTTCTTTTAATATTCAACAGAGCAAACCTACACACACACACACACACACAGACAAAAAAAGAGTATGCTATACTGTACCTCAGAGCAGACAAAACCTCACACATCCCCTGTGACCACCGGTTGGGAACCATGGGTTTAGCTGTTCAGATATTTTTCATTTAGCTGTCTGTGTGTGTGTGCACGCGCATAGATATATATATATATATATATATATATTCAATTCAATTATATTTATATAGCATTATTATAGTGCATTGTCTCAAAGCAGCTTTACAATATTGCATTATCTTAAAAGGCCAATTCCAAGTTGAGCAAGCCTAGGGCGACAGTGGCAAGGAAAAACTCCCTGAAAGTGGTAG
>JAUZSU010025140.1:0-10616 GCA_034780255.1 Parotocinclus maculicauda | reverse complement strand
TAAGATTATTGGCTGGTTGCAGAGTATAAATCCGATTATAGCTTCAGTCTTTTAACCCTTGAGCTTTCTCATTATCTGATTACCCAAGTGTATGTATACTTCTTGATCAGATTACTGACAAATCCTGATTTTCTGCAGTTATCAGACTACAGAGTGTATGAAAACACACTC
The DNA here is from genome assembly GCA_034780255.1 of Parotocinclus maculicauda. Lineage (NCBI taxonomy): Eukaryota > Metazoa > Chordata > Actinopteri > Siluriformes > Loricariidae > Parotocinclus > Parotocinclus maculicauda. Next base: position 10,445 of record JAUZSU010025140.1, on the reverse strand, counting down.
AGTAACCCAAAGCACATGTCAAAACCCACAAGAAGATGGTTGCGGCAACACAAAATAAAGCTTCTACAATGGCAAAATTTGAAATTGAAAAATTTTTGCCCTTTCCTCAAGAGAGAGTTCACAAGAGACAACCCAAGAATTTTAATGAGTTGGAAATGTTCTTCACAGATAAGTGATCCAAGATCCCTCTACAAGTGTTCTCCAACATTGTTAACCACTACAGAAAAAGGCAGTGTGCTCGTTCTTGCCAGGGGAAGTTCTACCAAATACTAAAGGTTGGGATGCAAATTCCATGAAAATGTGTCACTACAGGACAAATTTATTTGTTTACAAAATCTATTTAAAATGAAAATGAGTCTAACTAACTTAAGCCCAAACTGTCACTCACTGCATAAGCATTAGAAATAAATCAGGCTCACCTGGGAGTAGGAAAGGGCAATCATTTTAAAGACAGCATCATCTGGAGATTTACTGTATCGGGTAAAGCCCTCTGGATTATCATCAAAAGGATAATTTACCACCAAAGACCCTAAAATGATCAGAACAAAAACACCTTAGCATTATTGTGCACTCTCACTTGATCTGTCCTGCATCTGTGCTGGTGCAGCTGATAAGGTAGTGGACTGTGGACCACAGGGTACAGGATTCAGATCTGACCTCTGCTAATCATGGGTCCTTGAGTAAGGCCCTTAACCCACAACTACTCGTATTATAAGATTGTATGAGCTGTAAATTGCTCTGTATAAGTGTTTGTGCTAAACATAAAAGTAAAAATGTCAAATCTGTAGAGTTGATCCACACCTCCATGTAGGTTAGCAGACAGCACAAATGGGTAGCTTTTAGCCCAGTTCATCACAGCTATAGTCTCAGGTTGCCTGGGATCTGTGATTGTTTGGTACTGGTCAGGAAAGTTACGATTTAGGTCGAAGTTGTTGCTGTTGTTTCGTCCCTTATAACCGCTGATATCTCCTATAAAATACATTCATACAGAGTCAGCAAATGTTACAGCACTCTACTGAAGCTTTTCAATTAAAGCATATAATCAAATCATATAATTTTGGCATGTTAAAGAGTATTTGAGTTTTAAGTAGTCCTTACCCTCCTGTGCAATTTCATAACCATCTGGGTTCATGGAGGGCAAGATGTGGATACGAGTGGTGTTGACAAGCTGCGTGACCTCAGGATCACTGCCATAGTTAGTGCACAGGTACTCGATCAGGTTTAGCAGCAGCTCTCGTCCCACCACTTCATTGCCATGCATGTTGCCAATGTACTTAAACTCCGGTTCACCTAACAGGAAAAATAAGATGGATTTAAACTGCAATATGAACTATAGAATCCAGTATTCTACTCTGAAAAGTCAGGCCAAGAATTTAGACTGGATGCAAACAGGAGTATCATGAAAGTAACATAGGCCTGGCCCATCATGTCACAAATCACATCAGTGTATTTTGTTATATTTTCAAAAACTTTCCTATCTAGTCTCAATTTATTACAATACGGATAACATTACAAGACAGTTTAAAAAACTAGGTAAAAGAACTATTTAGGCCAGTACCATTTTTATTTAATTATTTTGTTGGTTTTAATTGGTCATAAAATGTTTTAGACATTACATCCAAAGAAATACATCCATTCACAAACTTCTTTATATACATTTTTACACTATACATAATATTAAGATTGATATATTGGGTTATCCCATATTCTTTTAAGCCTCTCTTATTTGTATTCATTTTGCCTCCTAGTACACCTAAAAGACAATATTCATGGAAAGAGCAATAATAAGAAATATGTATTTATTTAAAATCCTTGCCATGGGTATTCGGTTCTATTTTGGTAATACCACATTAATTATCTGTATACTCACCAGGTTCTTTATTAGATACACCTGGCTACTGCAACCTTAAAGGGAAGGCAGTGGCCTGAAACCCTGCTTTAACTTTGCTTCTCTGGTGTAACGAGTAGTACTTTCTTTAAGCTTGAGCCATTTTCTGCCGACCTCTGGCTTTAACCAGGCATTTTCACTCAGAGAACTGTCTTTTAATTTATATAACCATGCTCTATAAACCCTAGAGACTGTGGTATGTGTAAATCCCAGTAGATCAAAAGTTTCTGAAAAACTCTGAAAGGCCAGTCCTTCTAGCACCAACAACCGTATCCCAAAGATGTAGCCAATCATAATTTCATGAGATAGCTACATGAACCAACCAAAAGGCAGTTCCAAAGAAAGTACAATACAGGGAAACAGCTATATCTATTTTTTAGAGATAAACAAACCCGTTAAACATATAAAAGATGTTTAAATATTTCAAATCTGATGATATCATGAATTATCACATGATCTGTGTGATGTTTGAACAGTCTGAGGAACTTGCACAATGGGTCATTGAGTGACTCTGTTTACAAATCGAGTGCAAATTCGAAGCAATGATTCTAAATATTGTTTACAAAGCACAGGCTGCAAGTTGGTTGCAGCCGCCTTACATATTAAGCACTGCACTGCAAGCTAGAACAACAGTACCTGGCTCATGTTCACCAGGATTGTCAGAGATCTCCATGACCCAGAGCACACGGCCCTCCACAGACTTGCCGATGGAGTAGAGGTGTGTTATGGAGGGATATTTGGAGTTGAATCTCTGCAGGAAAAACTCCATGTCGCTGTAGTGGTGATGGCGGAACTCCTGGGGCTGTACAGCCTGTGGACCTGGCACTGAGCTGCTGTTGGACCCTTGCTCGGCGCTGCCATTGTTAGCACTATAATGGCTGTTGCTGCTCATGGTGTTGGTGGATGCAGATAAAGTGGTGGTTTGACTCACACCCTCGATACTTAGGGATTCTAATGTGAAATTAAGTTCGACTGCTTTGCCTTCATGTACCTGCACACCGGCCACAGTCTTTGGTATGTATCTAAACGAGAGATGGAAAGAAAACAAGTGTAGTTTTACAATTACAGACTGTAGTACCATCTGTTTCTTTACATTCCTGATTAGTCCCCTTTACTCTGTTCTCTAATGATCAGGACCCCCACAGATCAGGTAGTATTTGGGTGGTGGATCATTCTCAGTACTGTAGTGTTGCGTGTTGTTGCTGTTAAGGGTGTATCAGACACAGCAGTGCTGCTGGAGTTTTTAAAACACCTAGATGTCACTTCTGGCCAAAAAATAGTCAACTATTCAAAAATGTCCAGCCACCATCATTATTTAGGCAGCATCCTGCAAGCACTGATGAAGGAATGAGTAACAACAAATTGTGCAACAACAGATGAGTTACTCTTTCTGATTTTACAACTTCAAGGTGAAGTAATACGACAGATGTGTCTAATAGAGTGCAAAGTGAGTTAAAAAATCCAACAGCACTGCTGGGTCTGATCCAGTTGTACCACCACAACACACATGTGACACCATCACATATAATCCACTAGCCAAATAATACCTGATCCGTTGTGGTCTTTACCATTACAGAACAGAGTAAACAGAGTTCTATATTCTTAAGAGAACGGATACAAAGACAGTGTGTATAGAAACAAGGTGGTGTACCTAATAAACTTATTATCACAAGGGGGGTTTGCATAATCTCAGCCCAGTGGGTGTAAATAGACAATAAAGCATCAAGCAGAGAAAATCATACATGTCTTTACATACCCTACACTGGTATACACCAGCCATTACAACAGTCCTACAAGCATGAAACTAATATATACGTTAAGAAATCTCATTTAAATCTATGAACAGAACTGTTGCATGATCAGTCTCTAAAAATAGAGTGCTTACCCTGAGGCAACAGCGATGATATTGTAAGTGCCTGGCAGCAGCAGTCTGTAATAGTCACCAAAATGACCAGTGCTCACGTTGTGGTTAATTCCTGCTACCATAATCACTGCATCAGAAAGAGGAGTGTTGTTCCTGGCTTCTTTGACATAACCCCGCACACCAATGTGAACCTGTTAAAAATGCCAATGTGAACCCAAAAGAAAATCCTTTTCACATTTGCTCAGCATTCCAGTCATATGTGAAGCTTTTCATATGCTTAATACTTAATCATTATTCAGGATATTCATAAATAATACTGCACCTGCTCCATGTAAGCCAGCAGAGACTCCCGGTTATTCTCCCACTCAGTTTGTAACTGAGAGGAAGGAGGATACTTGCAGCAGCTCAGCTCCATTGTGATTTCAAAGCAGTTGCCTTTAAGGTAATTATAGTCCTGCATTCCTCCTGTGTTATAAAATATAAAATAATGTATTTATGTCCTGTGTTATAAAATATGTATTAAATATTAAACAAAATGAATCACACTTGATGAAAAATCGTTAAAAAGTTTTGTTTCCTGAAAATAATGCAACAATATGAATATGTCAGGGTGAAAATATAATTTCAGATTTACTATACTAGGTTGGAAATTGGACAAATAATGGTATTTAACCAATCATAATTAGATAACTAATATTCTTTAACTTCAGACAATACACAGGTCCATGACCAGGCCAATTTTATTCTGGCTATTTTGTCTATCAGATAAGGATAACCAGCCATCAACTCATCAACTCCTCTAAGCACCATGTCTCTGACATTGGCAAACCATGAACATGTGAGACTGATCCCATGGCAGACTTGGGTATTCAATTGATTTCTTATTTATATTCTCACTATATGATTGGGGAACCTATGGTAACGGAGTTATAATATATCATGCACCTAAGATCTAAAAATGAAGACAGAGGACTCACAGAAAGCTAGGAAGGCCAAGTAAAAAAATTTTACAACAACCACTACATACCATGTCATTAAGAAATGGAAGTTAAGAAAACCTAAAGAAAAGACCTGAGACTATTTGTTAAAACAAATATGTGGGATATGTAATTGGATGAGAAATTGATTCTGCAAACATTCCCACATATTTGAAAGACAACATGCCACAGGCAATGAAGTAACTGAAGCTGAAAAGAGGATGGACATTAAAACAAGACAAAACATCTCAAATAAACCTTATAATCAAGCTTTAACTACAAAAACAAAAAGATTAGGGATTTGGAATTGCCTTCACTGTCTCCAGACTTGACTGTTATGAAAATGTGTGGTTAGATATCGAGGATACACAGAGGTCAAGACGACCTAAGTAGTATAAAACACTACTAAATAAAGAACTATAAAATAGTTCTAAACTGGAGGCAAGAAAAAGTAGAGAAAAAAAGTCTACAGCAAATATATAAGGACTGTCTGCTGAACACAAACATTTGTAAGGTATTTTTAACTAAAAGTTGTGAATATTAAAATTTCAATATTAACCAAAATATTTTAATTTCTTGTTTTGTCAAAACATTTTCAGAAAATAAACAGAACCTGTGCATTACAATTTGCAAAAATATGACATTATAATTTGTCCCCCTATTGATGTTTTTTTTGTCATCTTTTTATTTGGCAAATAACTAAAACATGTATAAATAAAACCTCGACTGCCGTTTGGTTGCAGGCAAATGCTCAAGGAGAGTGCCATAGATCATCACATAATATATGTAATAACGTATGCTTTTATGCTGTTATTAAAAAAGTTTTTTTGCAACAAAATTATGAAAACCTGGATTTGATAGTGAATATGCTTTAATATTTAATATGCTTTAATACTTAGAGCATGCTCATACATGAATATCAATTAACAAGTGCTGTGTTGGACACATCAGGTAGGAGCGCGGGCACGATCTATGATTTTATGTTTTAAGTTGTTTATAGTTATGATGTTTCCTTACCTATTGGGTTGTTAAACCGATTGTAAAAAGTGACAGTTGTGGGACAGTGACAAGGTCAGTAGCAAGCTGAATCAGAACAACCTCCAGCAAATGGAAAAAAAAAAAACTTTCAAAGTTCTGTAGCGGTTTTAGTTACGATTTGAATGCAAAAGGAGTAAAGCCACTTAATCCACTTCCACACATTACAGAGCGTTTCTATTAACAAATGTGCCACGAAGCAAACAACTGCAAGGGCAGGCAGTAGTCACGTTAAGCATGGAGAGAACACACAGTGTACGCAATGACACACTGCCACAACTGCAACTGCTCAGTGATTAGTCCTCTATACAAACAGATGCCTCTGGCAAGGGTTGCCTTGGTTAGCAAAACAGAAACCTTAGAAAATACACACAAAGCAAAAAGCCTTTTTCAAACAGACAAGGATTGTGCTCAGACTGCAAGTATGAAGTAAAAGCCCAAAGCCAGACGATTTTGGATCCAACTAAAGCAGCTGCATCACCACAACGCAAAAATTAAACAGAAAGGAGTGTCTAAACTGAATTCCCAGCCTAGTGAATGCAGTATTTTAATACCATAACGCACAATAACATTTCTATTGTTGAACACAGCTGTAATAAACGGTGTTTCGAACAGCCAAATCACTTTCTAATGATGGGGTTAGGCTATATTTGTAATCGATGCAAAACAATGTCTTAAATTAACACTAGAAAAAGTGGTTTGTGTCTGTCTTGTGTCTGAACAGAAAACATTTGTTTCTGACCTAATTTTCTAAGACATAACAACACAGAAATGACTCATCAACTTAAGTCATTTAACGAAGCCAGCATGCCAAAAAAAGCATTAATCTGACTAGTTGATTTAAATCAAGATTAAAAGAGTATCCAAAATAGCCTAGTGGTTAGGGAACTGGACTCTGGACCAGAAGGGTTCAAATCCCACCTCTGCCAAGCTGCCATGGTTGGGTCCTTGAGCAAGACCCGTAACCCACAAATGCTTGGATTGTAAGACTGTATTAATTGTAAGTCGCTCTGGATAAGAGCGTCTGCTAAATGCTAGAAATGTAAATGTAAATGTAAAAATACAAGAAGCTCAGTCGGGTACAGCAGAGGAACTCGTATGCAGATTAGATATCTGGTAACGACTGAGCTCCTGCCCTGATCAGATGGACAAAATGATTTTTTGTACTCCGTGTTCATCAAGCATACTATTCTTAATAAATTGTGTTTTAAGTCTAAGAATTTAAGTATATTTAAATCATTGTCTTCAAATGTCATGTGCAAATAAACCACTGAACATTAATTCACTAATAGCCTAGAAGACAACTTAATGCACAAAATTCTCGATGACTGAGATAATCTTCAGATATAGTCCAATAAACACATTTTTAAAAGAATAAAAATATTTTTAAAATATTTTCTAATACATTATATGATAATTAAAAGATTAACAATACATCCAGAAAATGATTGTTTTTACTCTGGCTGGTATTTAAAAGAGAAATCAAGAATAAAGTATCTGCCTAAGATCTGCCTGCTTAATGAAAAAAATATTAATTAGAAAGGCAAACATTGTCAATAACAATCTTGACACTAAAGACAAATGTCCAACATTTGAATTAAATAAACAGTCACTACAGTCTAATCTGTTTCATAATAAAAAGAGAAATGGAAAAGAAAGGCACCTCAAAGTGGCTTATTGCATTTAGATTTACAATACAATATACCAATGTTTCTGTAACATCTCAAAAAGAAGCCATTCCAAAGTTAAGGAGGTGCACCCAGACCATTAGACACATTAGTAGCCCAACAAATCTTGTGAGTATCAGTGCACTCTGTGTTTTCTGAGTTTATAAATAATGGCTGCCCTCTTTCTGTTCAGAGCACTGCAAGTTAATGAGTTCATGATTTCCCAAAGAACTCCTGCGTATTACGCTCATGACTTCCTGATATTTTCATGTTTACTCCTCAGCTCACTCAGTAAAGTAATTCCACTTTTACCTAGCTCAGGAGGAAGTTCTCATGCATGGCTGTTCCATTATGTCATAAAACACACCCAGCAAATCCTCAAGTTTAATCTGTCACAAAGAAACAAAAATAAACAGTCGATGGCAGATCCGTATCAGCTAATTCACAGATCCTGTTTAAAATAATCAGAGAAATGGTGGTTGTCCACCCTCTGTTTATTCATGTTAATGTGCATTAGCATTTTCAAACTGTTTGAATCACAAAGCAGTCTTCGTGGTAAAGTCTTCCCAGAAACACAAGGTCTACAAAGATCATTATGCTTTCAATATTGGCATAATTGTCATAGTCCATTTTAAAGTGGTTGCAATTCCATGGGTCAAAACAGTAAATAGCCTGAAATACTGCCCCAACATGTAAAACTTTAACAGAAAACAGGCCCACATCAAACTTGGCAAACCATTTATGCTATAACCAAACTTTTACACAATTATCCAAGCACTAAGGAGGAAATGCAAACATTTACCAAGTGAAGCACAAGCTGGACTTCTTTACATGTCAATGATCAGAGCATGAATATTTAATTATTAGTCCAAGTACCTAATATTCTCAAACACATGAAAAGAACTGACCAACAACATATTTTGTTAGGTTGTTGGGGGGGGACTACCTGTCCTGTATGACTCAATCCTTTGAACAGATTAAATACTATGTCAATATGTATCAAGTCATCTGATATTTGGAACACATCAGCCACTGTGCAGATGGCTTATCCAGAGTGACTCACTAACTCACACAAGCAATTGTGTGTTAGGGGCCTTGCTCAGTGGCACAAGTGGCAGCTTGGCAGTGTTGGGATTTTAACAACTGTGCCACCGCAGCATTTAACACTGCAAACAGCTCTGTGTTTAACCAGATTCAAGCAGATGACAGTTCTAAAATAACATTTAACTAAAGCTATCACAGTACATAAAGGCATCAGTACAACACTTACAACGTTCAGGCTTGTAAAGCATAACAACAAATGTGATCTGCACATCAGGCAGAACTATAGTAATTAACACAAGCAAAGGCTGAAGGCTGATACTGAATTCTGCGAGATTCATCCTGCTCGATGGCATAAGCCACGTGTTTCAAAGTGTGAAAATCAGCCTTTTGTGGCCCTAGAAGCAAACAAGTAAGTAAGTGTCTATGAAAAGCACAAGGCCTCAGGGCATTTCCATTGCACAAACAGACAGAGTAAACAACATGAACAGGAATTTACTGCTGAATGGTAAATTATATACACACTATCTGTAATATCTGAAACCCTGGACCTTCTAGTCCAGTATCTTAAGTGCAATTTTCCACATTTCCCATTTACATTTAGCAGATGCATCCACAGGGTCTTAGAGCTGATACAATCTCACAAACCAAGCACCTATAGGTTAAGGGACTTGCTCAAGAGCCAATGGTGGCAACTTGGCATAGCTGGAATTGGAACCCTGGATCTTCTGGGCAAAAGTCCAGCACCTTAACTCCTAGGTAACCACAATCCAAAACCTCTAATTAAAAGCTTCTATTAAAACTTGTGTCTGAAATATTGTTAGTGTATTTACTACTACGGTATGTGTAACCTCTCTCTGTCAACAAATAACAGCTCTGATTAACAAAAATACAGAATGCAGAACAAGAAGTTGGAGCCACTCCTTAATGCTATTTCCAGAGTCTTAGTTCCTTTCTTGTGGACGTTCAGTCCAGCTCACCCTACAGATTTTCAGTGGTATTTAGGTCAGGGGTCAAAATCTTCAACCTCTGGATACTTAATTTCAACACTAGCACTGCTCTTCCCCTAATCAATGAAGCCCAGCTGTGAAAAACGGTTCCAAAACAATATGCAAAAAGCAACCCACACGTATCTTATCACAGAAAATTCAGGAATATCCTGTCCACTTTTACTGACTGTGTAGTTTAGCTCAACACGGCACAATCTAAATCATATATCCACAAACATATAGAACAAAGATTCCACAGGCCAACAAGTTTTTAAAATCTCTCTCCACAAACAACAGGTGAACATTTAATTCCCCACACCAACGTTTCAAATTTCAGTTGCACAGCTAGACACAATAAAGCTCAGGTTCTCAGAGATGTGATGCCTCGGGCGCTCTGATGAAGGTGGAGTGGGGGTGGCAAGGATTTAAGTCAGTGTTACAATGGGTCATAATAAGAGGTATCAGAGAACAGCACGGTAACAAAAGAGAGCAGGAAAATTAAAGACTGAGTTTTGGATTACCACCTCTTCCAAACATAGTTTCCTGGTACAGCAAATAACATACTATTCTTCCAAAGATATTATGACATGCTAAGTGAAAAGGAAAATACAAAATGTAGTGAACCGCAGTTTTTTAAAAAATAAGACTCTTCTAATGCTCATTCGGTACAGATATGAAAGGATTTCTACAGCAGTACTAAATAGCCTACAGGTTTAAACTCATTTCAACATTCCTTATAAATACGAGTCTTAAATGCAAGCTTACAAAATTATTTTTTATGCTAAAGACTAGGATGTGATGTTTAAATTTCATCACAAGATTCATTTTCAAAGTAGGGTTTAGTGTTCATCGCAGTATTACTCTTCTAGTCGTGTAAGAACTTGAAGAAGATGGAACTTCTAAATACCTGTGGCCTTCCCAAGACATATCATGACACAATATAACAGAAATGATTGGATCAGTGCACAGATTCATAGCAAAACG
>JAUZSU010025118.1:0-10616 GCA_034780255.1 Parotocinclus maculicauda | reverse complement strand
CACACACACACACACACACACACACACACACACACACACACACACACACACACACACACACACACACACACACCAATTTAGAGTTTTCAATTAACCTATCACGCTGTGGGAGGAAACCGGAGTACCCGGAATAAACCCACTCAGACACAGGGAGAACATGCAGACTCCACACAGAAATGACTCGGGCTGCTCCACCCTGGGATTGAACCCAGGACCTTCTTGCTGTGAGGCAGCGGTGCTAGATATGTTTTTGTCTGTTTTTTTTTTTTTTGCAGTAAGTGACAAACTTGATAATGGAAGCTGGCACATTTACAACACAAATATAAGTATACTACCCGGAAACTAACATATCGCATGCCACTGACTCACAGACTCAGTCTCCCAAAGACAGGATGAAATACACACAGCTTTGCTATAACTTTCTACAAGAGGTTTTTGGTTGTCACTAGGGGTGTAACAATGCACCGTGGTGCCAAAATGTGTCAATGTCACAATGTAAACACGACTATATCATGTGTGTTTTCTGTATGTCAGTCTAATGCTGTAGTTGCATCCTTCAAACACCACAGGCTGCAATCATATACGCATTTCTTTCTCATTATGGGCTAATGGGGTCATGGAAATTAAGGGGATTTAGGATGTTTAAAGGTACTTTTGGAAATACATTTGAAAAGTTTAAAGATATTTGGATGTTGCTTGGACACCGAAGTGATATGGGATGCATAGATATTAGCACTGCGCGTTTCAAACACACAACTAATACAAAAACGAGTCTCATTTTCAACTTGACAGCACTTAGTTCCTAGGTGACTAAAAGAAATGTGCATTGTTTTGCATCCTGAATGTAAAATCAATAATCGTGAGGAAATCGAATCGTGAAATCAGCTTTATGAATTGTGAGCAGAGAGCATTTTTACACCCCTAGGTGTTGCCATAGTTGTTAGAATGAAGTGATCATAAAAATTGTATGTGAATATACGATGGCATAAGTGAACTTGCCAACATGAATGGGAGCAGGAAGAAGGCCATACTCGTGCTCCCCGGGAATATACTCCAACTTCTCCTTCTTTAACTGTAGCAGCTGACTACGGGGACTAGTGAAGGTGCAGAGAAGGTGGAAGACGGGTGAGTTAATATAAGGTTAATATAATATGTCAATGCAGATAACTCAGCTATTTGACTTGTGCTCCACACGTACTCATCTGTTTTGTATACATCAGAATAAAGGCCAGCCTTCTGAAACTTTTTCTTAGGTGGCCTAGCAGCTTTTTTTTCCCGTTGGCTGGGCACTGCCGTGACTGGGGTTTGTTCCATGGGAGTAGAAACTGTGTGTTCGAGGGAGAGGTGGCCGTCAGCTTTTCCCTCCGCAGCACTGAAAGATAAATGCAATTAAGTGATCGCAACAGGATCCAACACCAAAGGGGGACTAATAAAATAAGCATGAAAGTCGAAGCAAGTCAAACAAATTGGCTTTAATTAAATAAGATCCTGGGTAAACAGTACTAATTTGATTTGCAGTCTAATAATTAGCACAAGCAGTTAATGGTTGTGTTGCAGATGATTTACGAAAGACGGCGAGGCTGTATACAATCCCAGCAAAATACATACAACAATAGCGACTAATTAAGGAGGCCCTTCCACTTTCTTGCTCATTTAAGTAATTAGTGACATTGTCTTGTCAGTAATGTTTTAGATGGTACTTGCCAAGATCTTGAAAGATCATGGCATATATTTTATTTGCCATAATACATGCTGCATATTAGAAATTCATAAACTGTGACGTAAAATGGCAATAAATAAAAACCTTGGGAAAAGCAGAAGCGCTTGCTCTAGGTACAGTGACGCTTGAAGTTTGTGAACCCCATAGCATCTACTGTATATTTCTGCATAAATATAAAAAATTTGATTTTCACATAAAAGTAGTCATACACCAACTGAACAAATGAGACAAAAGTATCACCTATCCCTAATAAAATATTCCCTAATTTTTGTGAGCAGTGTATTATACTTCATCATTTATTATTAGAGGAAAATGATCCAATATTACACATCTGTGAGTGGCAAAAGACTTTTAAAGTAGCGTTTAATCTTAGTACAGGGGTTAGACAATATAACTGAAACACCTGGTTTTAGACAAAGTTTTGGCTATAGCAGCCCAGCCGTGTATATTGACCCTGTGGATCACGACGGACAGTTCAAACAGGAGAGTTGAGGTGCACATTTAATTCTGTCGTGATTTGGGCAGCGGTGGTTTTCAGACAGCTTCCTCTTGCGTCCACAGTTAATCCTGTTGGATGTGGTTCGTCCTTCTTGGTGGTATGCTGACATTACCCTGGATCCCGTGGCTCTTGATGCATCACAAACCTCCCACACTAAAATGACAGGTGTTTCAGTTTCATTGTCTATCCCCTGTACCAGTGAGTGCACAAGCTCCTTCCATCACCATCGCCAAGTCAACTACCACATTACGCAGGGTGCTGAAATGAACGCAAGAAGCTGAGTATAGTTGGCTTTATTTAACATGTGGCAAACAAACAGAGAGGTATAAGCCAAAACCGACTTAATAATATCCAATAGGAAGATCAAACACAGGCCGTACAAGAGGCAGACAATCCAAACAGATACATAAACATAGTGAAGACTGCAATTCTGTTAAGTATTGATTTAAATATCATGAGAAATGAAGGCTGGTGAATTGCTATATCCCAGAGGCTTGGCTAGGGTTGTGCGTACACCTGAGGAGTTCTATGAACTGTAGTTAAGGTCGCTGGACCATACTGTGTACTATGAATCCTTAAGCAGAACCAGTGCAAATTTTATACTAAATGTAAAAAAAAAAAACGGGTAAAACTAATTATTTTAGTCATGGGACAGACACAATCTGCTGTTAGTAACCAATGGTATTTAAATTACACTTTTATCATTAATACATTTGACTAGCTTGTGATATGACACAAAGCATCATCTACAAACTAAATGAAAGGAAAAGATTACAATGTGTACCTGTGAAAGCTTTGCATCTCTTCACGTGCCAGCCATCCCTTTCCTCCAGATGGCATTCCTTTTGCAATCGGTTCCGCATCTCTGGCCTCTGGCCTTGCTGTCTCCTCTACCAGCCTCTCCTGATCTTCCTCTTCATCGTCCTCACCATTTTCATCCCTGTCCCTTTCCCAGCGTGTCCTTTTACGGCTCTTTCGTTTTTGGCTCTGTATGACAGACTCAATAGCGTCGATAACCGTGTCTCCATCCCATTCTCCGCCAGGCTTTTCTGATTCACTGGCTTGGGGAATAGGTGATGCTGGAGGCGATGCTGGAGGAGAGGGCAGAGGATTCTTACGAGGTCGTCCTGGACCCCTTTTCTTTACCATGTTGTTGCCTGTGCGTGCCTGTCTCTGAAGTTTCTTAGCCCGGAGGATCTTGTTGACATGATGTAAATTGTTTTTGGGAGCAGGCTGGGTTGAGCGATGTGAGGAGTGTGAAGGTGACATGTCCATGCAATATGCAGACTGTGACGAGCGTGTGGAGGGACTCGTTCTTCCCCCAGGCTGGTCTAGGCCACAGGGGGAGAGGCAAGAGGATGAATGGGAGACCAACCCCTGGTGATGTTGTCGGTGAAGAGGAGTTTCTGGACAATCAGATCCACTGAAATGATTGTACCGCGTCTGAAGACCACAGTTTCCTTAGAGAAAGAAAATAAGACATACAAAATTAAGGACTACTAATGTATTGTTATATAGTTCTAAGGTTGCAATGTAACATGCAATATTTAGAACCATTATCAGACACGCACTGTCAAAGTAGCTGTTTGGATTAGCTACTGCTCTTAGAGACCACATTTAGGACTGTTTGGTCATTTCACAATTTTATACTCTGAAAGACTGCCTTATTTTCTACTAAATATGACAACAGTATAGCTCCTGATATACTGTCACTGATACCTAAACAATACAGACTTCCACACACAAAACCTAAATATGTTAGCTTTTGAACTTTGAGCTGATAACAATCAGGACAGTGCTTTCCGCTTTGGCCCCGGAGGACACGACGTCCATGATTTCCAAAAGCAATTTGAAATGTGGACTCGTCAGACCACAGGACGTTTCCACTTTGCGTCAGTCCATCTCAGATGAGCTCAGGCCCAGAAAAGCCAACTGCGTTTCTGGGTGTTGGTGAAATATGGCTTTCATTTTGCATGGTAGAGTTTTAACTTACACTTGTAGATAGAGCAACAAACTGTGTTCACTGACAATGTTTTTCTTTTCTGAGCCCACGTGGTAATATCCATTACAGAATGATGTCGGTTTTAATGCCATGATGCCTGAGGGATCAAACATCAAGAACATTCAAAGTTTTCGGCCTTGCTGCTCACTTGCAGAGATTTCTAAATCTTTTGATGATGATATGGACCGTAGATGATGAAATCCACCCAAACCATTTTAAGGCCAGTTGACTGGGCATCTCTGTTACAGCTAGGCTTGTAGGGTACACCCACCGGCAGTGGTCCGAGGAGGGACAGGCCGTAAACATGACGTTATAGGTCATTGGTTATATACATACATTATGAGACAATTTACTCTTGTTCTCTACTGACACAACACTGTTGTATCTGATCCACTCAGGCTGCTCCTTCCTGGGATAGAACACCAGACCTTCTTGTTGTAAGGCGGCGGTGCTACCCACCGAGCCACCATGCTGCCCAAACCAGTCTGTGTCACGCTGAGTAGTTTGTGTACGCACGCGCACACGCACACAAAAATCTCAGTCAGCAAGAAAAAGCAATGTTACTTTTTTATGCTACGTTTCATGCCACCTTGCTCAGCATTTAATCTTGAGCAGGTGTTGTGTATGTTTTTTTATGTGGTTCCAGTGTATGCACAAATCAAAACCCTGCATCTGTCTAGTCTGGCACTGACAAAACTCAACACTAAAAAAGCATGGCTGATGTTTTTCTTTACTCTTTCTTCTATTTAGAACAAGGTGTTTCATGTTGTTGGGCTTCAGATGTTTCAAAGCATAAAGAGAAGATTTAGCAGCACACTGTGATGATGATTTGGCTCTGAAGTGTAATTTTGCCTGGGCCAGCCTGTTCTTGAATAACATTAGTTTTATTTGTGCAATAAAGGTGATCCTTCAATCAAATTTCATAGACACCGCTTTAAAAATGCACTCACTCACTCCCTCCCTTTCTTATCTGCTTGATCCGGACAGGACTAGGGAACAACACTAGACAGGGGCCAATGCATGGCAGGGCGCACACACTCATATAATCAGTGCCACTATAGATACACCAATTCACCTAAAATGCATGTCTTTGGACTGTGCAAGGAAACCAAAGTACCCAGAATAAACCCACATGGAAACGCTCAGGCTAAGGATTAAATCCAGGACCACCTTGCTGTGAGGCATCAGTACTACCCGCGAGTCACCCTTTTAAAATGCAGGCTAAGCTAATATAAAACAACAGAAGGAAATGTTTAATTACTTACTTTTAACTTTAGATTTAGCTTAGGCTTTGAACTCACTCACCAGACTCTCTCCTCTCAGCAGATGTGGAGCAATCTTTCCGCTGTGATCTATCCAGTCGTGTCAGTGTTGCGCCGTCTGAGTGGGAACTTTTCCTGCCCCGATTACCCTTAAGAGAAGTCCGACTTAGGGCAGAAGCAAACAAGTTGGCGTGCCGGGAGCCTGACTCCTCCTCCTCATTAGGTGAAGTATGATCCTCTTCCTCACTGTCCGAGCATCCCAGTGAATTCTGCACATGCCCGTCAGAAAACGTGCTATGGTTAAACGTCTGGTTGTGAGAGAGCTTGGAGTAATCATCACAGCTACCCATTCTGAACCAGGAGTCCACGGGGTGATGTCCCCGGTTTCCTTGGCTCAAGGACAATCTAGAAGGCACCAAGCAGGACATAGGGCCTTCCTTCTGCTTGTACCTTTCAGCTGAGGATGATGAGGAGGAAGAAGGGGAGTTACCAGAGGTGGTAACTGGCTTTTTGTTCGTGCTCGAGTCGGCTGAGCCGTCTTGACTATAGCCATAATGCTGCAGTGACTCCAAGCTTCCTCCTCTTCTTCCTCGCTCACCTCTTCCTGCTTCCATGTTCTCGCCTGCACTTCTCACTGACCCCCCGCCACCGGCTCCTCCACCTTCATCGCCCTCTTCATCGCCACAGCGGTCCCGATGCTTGTGTCTGTGCTTGTGTTTGTGATGCCAGCCGAATGACAGTTCAGATGACATGGGCGGGTAGAGGACTGTGGATCGACCCCCTGTTAGATACTCCTGTCGTAGCAGCTTATGTTTCTTTTTGTGGAACTTGGAAGGGTTAAGAAGCAGATGAGATGGGTGATGGTGGTGATGATGAACATATGAAGGAGGAGGAGGTGGAGGAAACGAAGGGGAATGGTGGCTGTGGTGGGATGGGGCTGCATGTGGAGCCTGGTGATGAGGGTGAGCGTACAGTGCACTGGCTGGGGGATAGCCCCGATAATAACCAAGCCCAAGAGGGGCAGAAGAGTATGGGACACCATAAGAGGGATGATAGAACCCGCCGCTGGAAAGAGGAAATCCTAGCCCATGAACAAACGGAACATCTGACATTGTCTCTCGCAGCTTTGGTGGCCTTCCACGTTTTTTCTTCAGATCAGGCTTACGGACGTAGTGCAGAGAATCGCACGGGTAGGCTGGGTGGGGTGAATAGTACCCACTGAAGTTGATCCTGAATATCGTGGGCAGAAGATCTCTATGTAGGTAATGATGGGGTGGTGGGTTGGTGCCACCTACTATGCTACTGCCTGTTCTAGCTCCACGGCTGGTGCCGGTTCCTGCTGCACCAAAACCCAAACTGCTCCCCAAGCGAAGAGCAGGTGTGCGATGTGATATTCGTATTTCGGCGAGCTGCACACATATCTCATCGAGCTCGGCTAGAAAGCTGGGATCCTGTCTCCGGGAACGGAGCTGCAAGTACTTCTTCTTGCGTTTCCGCTTTTGTCTTTTCAATTTGTCATACCCTGGGCAGCCATGGCTACGCCGCTTGCACTTATGTTTATGCTTCTCTTTGTGGCCGACTATCGCAGAGGAGGGAGCAACGGGCCGTGGTCGACGTGGGTCAGGTGATGATCTCGCTCCAAGCGGAGATGGTGTGGGTGAGGGGCAATCAAGCAGCAAAGATGATGCATGTCTCCTACTGCCTCTGGGGTTATTCCCTACCCCGACACCGACCGATGACCCCATGATGCCAGGTATTAGTAATCCACTGTTTAAGCCCTGTGAAACACCTAAACCAGCTAAACCACTAACACTACCAGCTTTTTCTCCACGATCTGAGGTGCTGTTGTTATCAGTTCCAATGCCACTGTCACTTGGCACAGTCTCCTCGCTGTGAGACTCACTGACCGGAGAGGGCGTAGCCTCCTTCAACTCACTAAGAGGAGCAGGGGACGTAGGCAATAGCGGCCTAGGAGGCGACATCTTGCGGCAGTGGTAATGCTGCCGATAGTGGTGGTGGTGATGGTGGTGTCCTTTGCAAGAAGTTTTCTTTTGAGAGGAGTGTACAGACGCAGAACCTCCCATAGTACGAGGTGAAGGTGCGGAAAATGTCGGTGGGGTAAAAGGAAATGAGTGGTTTGAAGAATGGGAGTGGCTGCACTGTGAATGGGACAGGAAGTGTCCTGAACCCGGCTCTACAAAACTAGCATCGCTGATGGGGCTTTGGCCCCCACTGGACTGGGAGAGTGATGGAGAGGGGAATATGTCAGAAGGTGGAACCTGGTGTGGCTGTATTTGTGAAGCCTGAGACTGATGCGAGTGATGTGGAGAGGAGGTGTTTGGAGTCAAAAACGGTTCAGGTGGTGGCGTAGGAGCACCTGGAGAAGCATTGGCTGGTGTTTTTGGCTTGCGACCTCTTCTTTTACCCATGTATATTGTCCCTTTTTTGCTTACGTTGATCTGAGGTCCAAGTTTGCTACCAAAAGTTGCTGCGAGGTTGGAGAGAGACTGTGTTGAAGCAGCTGTCCCTGACATGCCTGTACTGACATCTTGCTCACTACCCGAACCCGATCCAGACAGTATCTGACTGAGAAGTCGCTTCCGCTTTACTGTTTTCATCTTATTGATCTTGCCTATAATTGACTTCATGATGAGCTGGCCATTGCCCTTGCTGTTGAAGCTCTTGTCGCCTGCCCCACCATCCGCTGCTTCTGGGGCTAGGGTGGGAGGTTGGCTTTCCTGTGGTAGTGTTGGAGGCAAACGTTTCGGTCTCCCTCGCTTCCTTACCATAGGTTTAGGAGGATTCAAATCCACCTCCGGGTGCAAAACAGGTGGATCCTGCTCCTCTTTGGACTTGGGCCTGGAGTACACTTTTGAAGGGGCCATCTTAAGAGGTAGACGACCATGTACAGGTTCATCCAAAGTTGGCATTTTGGACTTAGGTCGGCCCCTTTTCTTGGGTGGTGGTGAGAAGAGTTCAGAGACAGGGAGCATGCGATTAGCATTGGTGGGCCGTCCCACAGAGCGACGGATGGGTGATGAGGATGAAATATCCGAGGGCAGTGGCGTGGTAGGTTCGGTTTGATCAGACCCATCATCTTCTATTGATTTTTGTGTGCGATTGACAGCCTTAGTCCAGCGAGGTCTTCGACCGCGACGCTTTTTCAGAGGCTTGGAGTCCTGTTCTGCTGGTGATGCAGGTGGTGAAGGTTCTGTATCGTCACAAAGTGGTGCAAGGCGGTTACTGGCACAAGAAGCATTTGAAGAAGAACCAAAAGAAGAGGCGTATTTGGTGGGATCTGCAGTGCATTGTTCTACACCAGTACGACTTTCTTCAGCAGGACCCCTTTTAGCCGGACTTGAGCTCTTTCCCCGCTCACCTCTAGGTACAGACACAGGCACAATCTCTTTAGTGTCCTGCTTCCCTGGCAGGGCGGGGGATGAACATTTGCTAAAATCTCTAAGATTATCCATGTCTTTATCCTGACCTTTGTCTCGTTCATTGTTCTCCTCTGTGTGTAAGGGGCTGACCCTGATCCGTGAACCAAAGGAAGTGGGTATTCCCTGATGGCTGCTTACATTCCCTATTCTCTCTAATGGAGAAGGGGAGAAAAGAGAAGGTGTGGATGAAAGTGATAAGCAGTGCCCAAGTCGAGCCTGTGATTTCATTCCACTGCTTATATCATTATCACTGCTATCACTGTTGGCTGGCAGGCGACTGCTGACATGGGTCACTGCAGGAATGTTGCAGCTGCTGCTACTGTTGCTAGTAATGACCTTTGAAAGTTCATCAGTTTCTTCTTTCCTAGGGATGCCAGATAACTTTTCCAAGATACTGTCTTTATTCCGTGAGCCGTATGGACGACCTGGAGGCCGTGACACCGGTGGAGGAGGAGCAAGGTGAGCTACCCTGGAGTAGGTGTTCCTGTTGGCCATGGCCCTCTCAGGCCGCTGCAAATTTGAGATCAAAGGGGGAGAGCTGCTTTGGGATGGAGTAGGGGTTATTTTGCGAGCTTTGGGCTTGGGACACTTTGTAGGTGGGCAGGTGGCTATGAGCTGCGCAAGTTTTTCATGGACTGTAGTAGTACCCCAATTCTGAACTCCTCTCTCTTGCTCCCTCATAGTATCGATGGAAGTGTACTGAGGTGGTTTTGTGTCCATGTCCATTTTGGGGTCGTGGAGAGCTGATGCACTGTAGATAGGAGCTGGTGGTGAAGGGGGTGGAAGGTTGATCTGAGGCACAAGGCCCTTTTTTCCAGAGGAGTGTGATTTGCTGTCTGACACAGGACAGTGCAAGTTAAGAGGTGTCTCTGAAGATGCAATAGATCTCGCATCTGCCTTTCCTTCTGACTTGCAAGCCAGTTTTGGAGGACCCTAGAAAAAAAAAAAAAAAAGACAACACATGAGCAACCTGAACTCTAGCATCACAGCAGCATACTATTGCATGGCTGGCAAAAAGTTTAAAACTTGCAAAACAATTAGTATTATTCCAAAAGAGCTATTACTAATTTAACTTTTCTAGAACTATCTGTGACAGTTTGTTAATTGTCTATATTTTATTTATTGAAAAGATTTGTGAGACAAACGTTACACTCACTTAATGCTCACACTGAAAATATAATTGCTGATATATAATAATTAATATAACCAATTGCTTACCATTTCATAACAATTTTCCACTGATCTTCATCCAATTTTTGTGAGCTTAAGCATATCTTAACCTTTTCACCTTCAGAAAAAGTGGTTTCTTGGCTGATGGACCTTTCAAAAAGAACTTTCCTGATCAAGCTTTTTCAAACTGTTAAAAGGTAAACTTGGCATCCCAATGAATGTAAGCAGAGGTCAAACTAAATACTTGCCATTGCAGAATACAGAAGTTGTTTTTGTTCAGTTAATTCATTTTAAATACACATTTTGTATATTCTACTCTAATAAATTGTCTGAGAAATCATTATATATGGTAATTATAGCATTGCTGATACAATCGTATATCTAACCTAATGGTGAATAAGACTGCACAGTACTGTATATACAGTCGATTCCGCTTTATAGGACCACCGGTTAATGGGACCAGCCGCTTATTCGGACCAAATCCTAAAGTACCGAAACAAATCCTTTTATATACGTGTAATGT
>JAUZSU010025107.1:0-10616 GCA_034780255.1 Parotocinclus maculicauda | reverse complement strand
GGGTTCAAATCCCACCTCTGCCACATTTGGGTCCCTGAGCAAGGCCCTTAACCCACAATTGCTTGGATTGTAAGACTGTATGACCTGTAAGTCGCTCTTGATAAGGGCGTCTGCTAAATGCTGTAAATGTAACAGTGATGACTGGAGAATGTTACCTGACCAACTGAATAGTACCAGCAATAGTGGAGGAGGAATTATGATTTGGGGGTGTTTTAATGGTTTGGTATGGGCGTCTTAGTTCCAGTAAAAAGGAACAGGCATGAACGAGCAAAAACCCACAGCCTTTTCTAAACATATTTCTCATATGACAGCCAGCTGGACAATGTGCATGTTAACACAAAAGAGAGACCAAGCTGTCTAGAATCTTTCTTATGTACAATTGTGTTTCTGTTTTCATCTTTTGATTTTTATATTGAATTTCCAACAGAGACGCTGTGTAGTTTCATTCAATACGATTTGACTAACCATGTGTTATTCTTTTCAGATTTTAATCATTCTTTTTTTTCATGCCTCATACCTGCTTAATCCAGTTCAGAGCTACAGATTGAACTCACTGGGTGAAGACAGGAACCTGAGTCGCGGTGCTAATCTATCGCAGGACACATGCATACTTATACTGGGACACTTTGAATACATGAACTGGTCTTTGGAATGGGAAATAAGACCAACACAGGCAGTGGGATAGACAGGGTCTGTTTGAATATGTTTAACCCAAAGTTTGACTTTATACATTACATGTACAGTTATCATTCAATTCTGTTTTAGTCGATTTTAAAATGAGTCACACTAAGACGTGCAGTTCATGAGGCTTTGGAAAACAGGGGGGCCACAACGGGACCGAATGATTGGCAACAAGTTGTCCATTTGATCAACATTTTCAGTTTTTAGTTTTATATTATCTTCCACTATTTTGACACCACGAGCCTCACAAGGAAAAGATAACATTTTTACTCTGTTGAGAGTTTTATTTGAGTAAGTTTTGGAATTATTTAATATTCTGTTTTATATCAACTCTAGTTATTAGCTTTGTCATAATATTTTATTTATGACATTTAATTATGTTCCTGTAATAACTATTTTGTCCTTTAAACTAATTTCTTTATTATTTCAATTACTGTTTGAAATGAGTTTCTCCTAAATATCTCCTAAATACACAAATGTTATCGCCTCCATATTTTCAGATAGCTTTTATTTTTAGATTTAATTTAAATTAAACTAAATTGTACTCCAATGTTCATTTTTTTGTTTTAAGTTTCACCAAGGTATTCCCTAGTGTTATTATTATATTATATTATATTATATTATATTATAATTTCTGCTTTTAATGTTTGTCCTTTTTAATCAATTTGTATGTTTAAGCTTTGTTATACTTAATTACTGTTTGGAATGTAGTTTTAATTAAATAAAATTTTTTAAAGAAGAATATATACTATATGTGTATACCACACACACACACACACACACACACACACACCATAGTTACAGTTTGAATTTTCACTGATCTAGACTTTTCTTCATGAAAACGAATGACATAAAACATAAGTTCATGCTTATTAAGTTAAGACTGTGACTTGAATTCATTAGAATTTTAATACTGGATAACTATTATAACCTTAGACACTCTGACAGACATGAAACTATTATAAGGCACATATCAACTTCTAGTGCTGTCACCTTAATAGCCATAAGCCTGCTTTAATCCACAGGTGAGCCGCAGGCATGAAACTTAATCCTGAACCTATTACATCTGCGTCTCTTTCTGTTGATGTTCTCATGAACACATACTAGTCGGTTTTTTTCTCTATTACAAGAACACTAACCATACACATACACATACACACACAGCCATGTACAACAAACAAATTAAAGAACTGCTAAAACTTATTTCTCATGTATTGTATACACAAATGCCAGTCAGTCAAATCCTGTAATCCATATTAAGCTGTATACAATTCCCAAGACTTGCCCGTGCAGGTTTTTCCTGCACCCAGAGCATCTGAAGCTCTTTTGTTTTGGATTCCCAGCTGAACCTTTTTTTTTCTCAACCTAGTGCTGATAAAACAGCTTGACTGCAGTGGGATCAATGGCACAATATGTTGATAGTAAGATATTAATGCACTCTGAGTCATATTTTATATTTTGTTGACACTCTGTAAACACAGCACTGATTCTGTTGGCTTTTCATTTTATTCATCACTTATCGTGACAGCAGGTCTTCGTGTGCTTCATACCAAGATCAATATGTGCCGCTAAGCTCTGCATTCGCAGACAGGTTACTTGGGGTCAAGATGAAAATATGTAACCTTTATTCGTATGCGACACATTAAATGAATTGCAGCATTTTTGCATTTTTTACAATGCGGTGCGTGCGCGATCTTCACCGACAGTGGTTTTACACGTTTTTTCTCAAAACACACTTCTAATGGAAGCTGGTTGGTGGTCAAATCTAAAAATGAAGGATGAATGTGTGAACAAAGCTGGTCTTGTCTAGTGCTTAAATTTTAAAACCCCATTGGTGTTGAGTGATTGTACCTACTTTGGAAATGCAAAACCACAAATTCTTCCCTGAATTACTCATCTTGAGTCACGCAGATGTGAGATTTACTACAAATTACCCGCCCATCCCTCGTATCTCCCAATTTGAACCCATCCAATTCCCCACTCATTCTCATGCATTATTGTCCATTGAAGAAGAAAAGTTGTAAGCCTGCAAGTTCAAATGTACTGTACATAAAATAGTACTGTAACAATAAAATAATGATATAATATGCCTGTGATCGTGCCATAATTTTTCTTCTTCTGTAGGGTTTTATGCCGATTGGCATACTGTATTGGTGCATTATCGCCACTGACTGGACTGGAGTATGTACATCATCTTTGGAAGATCACACCGTTTAATTATTTATTATGGCGCCCATGTTCAGAGTCATATTTTTGGGTTGAATTTGAATTTGAAGGCAAAAAAATTGAAACGGACTGTTCAATGTCAAGCGAAGTGGTGTTTGAATTCCAGGTTTGCACTGTATTTACGGCATTTAACAGACGCAGACAACCCATGCAATCATAAAACATTGAAATTGAGCAACTGACAATTAAAATAATTGAACAATGGCCCAACAAAGTCAGCTTAGCAGTCACTTGACTGACTCAAATAGTAAAACCATTTCTCGTATCATCTCATGAAACATTTGAATCATCTCCAACTTGTAGAGCCTGGGTTCGTAGCACCTGCTCAGGTAAGACCAGGCATGAAAGACTCCACCCAAAAGAGTCCACCTTCTCTCGTTTAATCGCCTTGTTCCTATTGACCTGGACTTTAATGTGGTTTCAGATTGAATGGCTTAGAAGGACGACAAAAGCTTTGCTGATCTGCTTTCTGTCTGCTTTGTCCTTGTGTTTGATCTACTCTGACAGCTAGGCTCCAGGTGCCACTAAAAGCTACTGTTTATCATGGAACCATTTTTTTTTGGCAGGGACACCTATTCAGAACCTGGCAACTTAGTATGGATGGCCAAAATGATGGTCCTTGGTGCAGATCAGAATGAAGGCAGCCGAATTAAACTGTCTTTACATGAATATACATTTACATATATGGAACAGTGCTGAGTACAAAACAAGACAATCCAGTGTGACGTAATCCCAGTCTGGAGCCATCTGGATCATCGTCTACACATCATGTACACATCACGTTACAGCAGCCTCTCCTTTAAGTCCTCTCATAGCCGGTGGTCTTTTTAATTCTCTGATAATAGACTTGAGCTGTTCGGACTCTTGTGGTCATTGCAATGAGCACGATCTTTTTGGGTCTGGAAATGACAAAATGAGAGTGGAAAGTTCTCTATTTGGTGGAAAGGACTTGTAATTTGCCATAATGGCAGACACATGGACTTGCAATCTGTGGCCTCCAGTGGAGGAAATGTGTTAATAGGCCCCTCAGATGAGACCCACATTGACTGTACATATGTTTTTGTTGGCACAGCTTTTGTTTGAAGTTTATACTACATTTCTGGATCCATGTTTGCCACGATTTTCAATGGATGGGAAAAAGTGGGTAAAACAATCGGAGAGACAAAAATGCCAGTTTTTTAAACGCAGTCAATAAGGGTTAAAATGGAATAATGGAAAGAGATGGAACTTTAAGCAATTGGGAAGGAGATTGTACCGTACTGTGCAAATGTCTTAGGCCACCATTAGATGTGTTGTTTTTGCAATGGTTTAATGGCCATATATAACATATAGTCAACCTCCGGACTGTTGCTGTACAACAGTTGTTACTCAAGTGTAAAAGCAAATCACACTTCTACCCGTCACTGTAGCCTGAATTTTTCACATTTTTTAAAAGGCTGCATACAAAATTCCTGTATTTTCTGGTTGTATTCAAACTGAGAAAGAATTATATATGGTCATTATAACGTTGCTAAAACAATATATAGTATAATTATATAACCTAATGATGGCCTAAGGGTTTTATACACTCCTGTAAATTAAAGCTTAGCTGCTTTGAAACGGTTGCCAGAGGTGTGTAGGAGGAGGTCAACCAAGCTGGCTAAACAACTGACAAGCTCGCTATATTTACACTCCCATACACCGACATATGTGAATATAATGAGCGCTGAAAAGTTTAGATTGCCGCATTAAGATTACATTGTCATGAGGGCCTTTCAATTCCCAGGATTTCTTAGTATGATTAGACATTTTGAACGTTTCCCACCCTCATCGTTACCCTTCAATGTATAAAGCAAGATAAAACTTAATTCGTCCTTCCATTAAATCCTACTTAGGTTCCTGTGACAACTTCTCTTGCTGTTCATCTCGTTGCAAGCAGTAAGCAATTTTTTTATCCTTTCCAAATTAATTAGGGTGCCAGAATGCCATACTACATTGTTAAGTCCAACTTGAAGCCATGTCTGTCATTGTACAAAGAGTCTGTTGACAGTGATCATTATCCATTCACTCCATTCACATTGTTTGCACTAGAGTTACTGGTATTTGGTCATTGATTTGTATTCTTTAGAACAACAATCTGCCTGGAACAGCCATTACAGTAAAGTCTTAGGCGTTCTACATTTTTACATTTAGGTTTTAGTGCCCACTGCACTTTATAGTTTTACAATTACAGACTGTAGTCCATCGGTTGCTCTACATACTTCGTTAATCCTCATTAGTTATCTAGTGGTCAGAACCCCCACAGGACCAGCGCAGATCAGGTACTGTTTGGGTGGTGGATCATTCTAAGAACTGCAGTGACAGAAACAGCATTGCTGCTGGAGTTTTTAAACACTGTGTTCACTTACTGAGCACTTTATTAGACACGTCTACCTTATTGCTCTACTTTGTAGCCCATCTGTTATATAGCTGATGTTAAGCATCCTTTAATCCTTCATCACTGCTCACGGGATGCTTGGAGGCTAGAAATGTTCGGCTGGTGTACTGCTTTCAGTAAGACAGCGACATTAAGGTGTTTAAAAACTCCACTCGTATCAACACAACACACACTAACACACCACCATCCCATCAGTGACTAGGCAGTGCTGAGAATGGTTCAACACCCAAACAGTACCTGATCTGTGCTGGTCCTGTGTGGGTCCTGACCATTAAAGAGCAGAGTACAGGGGACAAACAAAGTATAGAGAGAAACAGATGGACTGCCATTAAAATGTAAAAAAAGAATAAGCAGAATAGAAACTGCAAAATGTAGAACGCCTAAGACTTTACACGGTACAGTTCCACTGTTATCTGACTTACATTTAGTAAAGCATATAAAAAAGGTTCATCTAAACCCTCGGGCTATTTCTCAATTCCTTAACTGTGTATGACTATGGATACAGTTCTGTGTGCATGTTTTGGTAATTACTCTACTCTAAAGTTGCTCTTGAGGCATCGCTTAATCTTGCAGTACAGTTCATGTACAACTTATAGTACCAGTTCAGACTTTGTATTCAAATATTAACCTAAATATTAATCTGTTGACTGAAGGCTTGACTTGGACGTATTGGTAAGTGAGCTGTCTGTACTTGCCTGCATTTGGTAAATTCCTACAATATTGTTTCTAAATGGCGTAGTACTGGTGCTGCCCATTTCCCACGTTTTCTCCATGTTGGATGTTTTACCCATGTTTCCCTTCATGTTTCCTTCTACAACATCTGACAAATATAGCTGTAGGAGCATTGGCTACCCTTTGGCTGTTCTAATTGTCCATAGGTACAAGTGTGCGTATGATGCCCTTGCGTTAGGGGTATTCCTGCTTAGCGCTCAGTGTTTTTGGGATAGGCTCTCGATCCAGTAAGGATAAAGCTGCTGATGAAGAGGAATGAACCATTCTCCCTAAAGGAAATGTTTAGCCCTGTGGAATTCTACAGTTATTTATTTAACAAATGCTTTTATCCACAGCGATTTATAACTGAGCATGCAGCTGAACTGGATTAAGGGTCTTGTTCAAGGGCCTTAGCAGTGGCTTTCTGGCAAACTCTGGGCTCTAAACTCACAATCTTCTAATTAGTCATTTCACCATCTTCAAGCACTGACTTCCATTGGTGCAGATGGCCCAGTTTTACCTGTGAAAGATCACCTTATACACATTATACGACTCAAAAAGTTTTGTGAGCAGTGTATGTGTCAAATATGCAGCATATTTATAGGGGGAATATGAAGCAATTTGATATTCTTCCATGCTATTTGGTAAAATGCTTGGAGGAATGGGTTACAGTGCAAATAATTGCACCTCATGACAAGATGAGGAACTAAGCCTCCCACCTCAGGACAATCATTCTCCTGGCTTACTGTCTGCTTAGAGCCCTTGCAATCATACCTGCCTTCCGCCCTCTGCTCATTGTGCCTCTGGCTCAGCTTTATGTCAGTCCCAGTCAGACCATGTTGGCCATTATATGCGTTTCGGATTGATACTATGATGGATTAACCACCTTCAAAGCTTTCTGTAGTGGCTGAGGGGGATATGTGTGAGTAATGTCATATGCAGTTTACAGTTTAAGATACTTTATACTCTATCGTCATGCTATGCATAACTGTTAATGACACGGGGTTCCACAGAGGTCACAGTCACTTAAAACAGAAACTCAACTAATTGTTATTTGAATGATCTGTGCTTAGAATCATATATATATATATATATATATTAACATATAGAGATTGCTCTGTAAGAGATAACTGAGGCCCCGGATATCATGCCAATTATTAAATACAGTACTGTGCAAAAGTTTTAGGTCACCATTAGATTTTTGTTTCATCGATGGAATAAAGACCATATACAGTATAACACATTGTGGACAATATAGATTCACTTCATAATGTTCCTTTTCCACGAGCTTTAGCACACAGAGACTGGAATTTTCTATAGATGCCTGTTTCTTTTTTGTTTTTGAAGCTGCTTACATATGCCCTGTATTTTCTGGTTGTATTCTAATAAAGTGGCTGAGAAGTAAATGCTAAAACAATGCTGTATCTAATGTAATGATGGCCTAAGACTTTTGCACTGTGCTGTAAATAAAGGACATTTGACCACTTACTCCATATTCTGAGGATTGGTGTAATTATCAGCAAATAAAGAGGAATTTAAGTGTATTTCAAGAATGGCTCATAGTTTTGGACTGGGTTACATACAGTCAAGAGTGTTGGCTCTCCTGGTCAAATGACATGCTTTCATGTATGCCGTGTTTAAGCCGTGATATGTTAGTTTTTTTAATTGAGCTGTTTTTTTAGTCGCTGCTTGTTAGGAGTTCTATGTTGTTGCCATATTTTTTTGGATTTTCTTTAAAAGCATGTTAGGTTAATTGGTGTTTCTAAAATAACCCAGTGTTAGTGAGTCAGTGCTTGCGTGTGTGTGTGTGTGTGTGTGTGTGTGTGTGTGTGTGGAGGACTTTCTATATGCAAGGGGGAAAGAACCTTGGGTAAACCAAAACTCAGAAAGAAAGCCAATGTCTTTGGCCAGCCTATGTTATATGTAACTATATAACTAAACTAAATTACCTAAATAATACATGTATAATATTTTTTCAAATA
Organism: Parotocinclus maculicauda; assembly: GCA_034780255.1. NCBI lineage: Eukaryota > Metazoa > Chordata > Actinopteri > Siluriformes > Loricariidae > Parotocinclus > Parotocinclus maculicauda. Next base: position 2,600 of record JAUZSU010025107.1, on the reverse strand, counting down.
CCCAAGCTAAATATAATTATTATATTATTATATAATAGTATATAAGAACATATAATAAACTAAATATAGCTTTTATATTGTAAATATAGCCTTTTTATTGTATTTACTGTAGTACTGTAATAAAGTATAGAATATAATACAAATGCAGATTGCATTAAATAATTATTAAAATGTGAGCGAGTCTCTTGACATTATTTAGCTAAGTAAAAAGTCACTGCAGGTTCTTGTGTTCTTCTGCAGGTAACAGTTTTTTGGTGGCTTGGCATCCTCAGTTAACAGGAGGGGGGGGGGGGCTATGGTGTGGTCTGGGTAAAGGTACAAGGACTGGAACTGATGCTGGTAGCAAAGAACCCAATAATTAATCACATTAAAATAGCACCGTTTTATAAGGGAAGTGAGTTACATTTGGACATGTATATTTATTATATTATATTATATATATATATATATATATATATATTTATTTTTTATTTATTTATTTTTTTTTAAATATATTTAACCACTGATTTGTTCTCATTTTTAACAATTGGGTGGTCATTGTAAAGAGACAAATTGGCCAGGTGAAGCAAAAATGTTATCATTACAACCAAATTAAATCAATACTTTCCTGGTTCTGCTTTGTTCTGATTAGTTAATTCAGCTCTGTAATGTTGGTTCAAATAGTTTAAATGTTTTTTTAACTTACTAAAACCCGTTTAAGATTGATTCCAGACTCTTGTTTTCTTCACACATCACACTCACTCATTTAAATCACAGTGTTTAAAAGTTACTTTTATTCTGGATTGCTGAGCAGAACTACAGGACATGCCACTCAAATTAATATACACTATAATTCTAATAATGTCTCTCAGTCAGAGACAGTTTCTTTTAAATAACAAGTTCTTTGAAATACGTACATCCACAAAAATTTGAAAGAAATTCAGCCACGCTCCAGGAATATTAATGATAGCTCAGAGTTACTACTGGTATGACCTTCCAAAAGCCGCCTACATTTTAGACCAGCAACGCAAAGCAATAGCTTCATTTAAGTTATCATAAACAAAATCAATGCTATTAGAAAATATATAGTGCTAATTGAATGGGCAGAGTAACGCCCACTTTAATGTTAAATCAATTAATCTATATCGTGCTTAACAGGCCCAGTATAAGAAGAACAATAGTCTAAAACGCCTCCTCTGCTTGTTTCTAACCAATTATGATTCGATTCCCCTAAAGAAAGAATAGCTTGGTGCTGTTATACGCGTAAAGGGTGGGGACATCATCCATAGGGCGTGGAAAGAGAGTCTTGGCCGGTGAGAGATGTAAAGTTATTCCTGATCTCCAAGAAATCTTAGTTCACTGACATTTGCCATGGTTAAGAAACCGAAGAAATGATTTATGAATTGTTTGTCTGTGTAAATCTGCACCCAAAAACTGCGCGTTAAAGAATACGCACTGGTAGGACAAATCGGGACGTTTTACAACCGTAATGCAGAGTGGAGAAACTTTAAGTATCCTATTGCTCTAATACAATTAACAGTGTAAAAACTGAAGCATGTTTCCAGTTGCTGATGGTCGAGATCCATGGGATGCAGTGTATGCAGGACTCGGCTGAACTCCGGCAGAGCGCTGTCCAGAGTGCCACTGCCTTTTACCATGCTCCTACTTTTCCTCTATCTTGTTCACTGCTTGAATGGATTTTGCAGCTCTGCGCCGAAATACCTTAATCACCAAGCTCTGGTCAAGCACCATGGACCGGAGAGAGCGCATTCCAGCGTTCCTTCGCCTCACCAAGCGCGCACGGAGCTTCCACAAAACAGGACAGCGTCCGTGCTCCGTGCGCTCTCGTACCCCGTGCGAACGGACAACAGCCTCGGAGACGGTGGAATCCTGGTTTCAAACACGTATGGAAGTAAGAAATTTCCTCAGGCCATCATAATTGGCGTGAAGAAAGGAGGAACCCGGGCGCTTCTTGAGTTCTTGCGCGTCCATCCGGACGTGCGCGCCGTGGGATCCGAGCCGCACTTCTTCGACAGGTTCTACCATAAGGGACTCGAGTGGTACAGGTAAGAGAGCGGTTCAGTTGTACTGCACTAGTGTATTAACACTTAGAACTGATCCAGTGTTAATCTGTTTAATCCTTTAAAAGTAAAAGCTCAGAAGCTCACCACGTGGTGTCGAGAGCAGGTGTTTTGGCTGGTGCTGACTCATTGAAGGCTCTCTTAGTCACTAAAATTTACTTTCCACCTGCTTGACAGTTACAGACAATTATCACATTTTGCTAAAAACAATGTACTTAGTAAACTCATGTGAACACTCAATCCATGTTGAGCTTCTACTTCCACTTCTACTTCAACTAGGTCGATCTTCTAGACTATAGCCTTAAAGGCTTAGGCAAAGGTTTGGGCATTTGTGGCCAAATTTAATGTTTTGTTGACTTTCAAAATAATATTAATAATATTCTTGACCTCTGCAAGGAAGTAACCATTTGAATGATTTCTGCAGCTGTCCTTAAACAAACAATTAGGTCCTTAGACTATTCAAAAAGATTTAGATTATTTAGCAGACACCCTTTTCCAGAGCGACTTACAATTAATAAAGTTTTACAATCCAAGCAATTA
>JAUZSU010025096.1:0-10616 GCA_034780255.1 Parotocinclus maculicauda | reverse complement strand
ATAATAGGATTTGTTTCGGTACTTTAGGATTTGGTCCGAATAAGCGGCTGGTCCAATTAACCGGTGGTCCAATTAACTGGATTCAACTGTAGTTGGATATATCTCTCCCAGGATTAAAAAAAACTCATGTCAGCTATGATTATGCTCTAAGATGGTTCCTGGCTGTACCATTCACAAAAAGTTTGTCTGCTCATTGTTTTGGCATTTCATCTTATTTGAATTTACTGTTCCAAATAATTACACAATGATTTAATCAGACTGATGTCTGGGTTGTTCGCTGGCAAATCCAATTGTCTTAGGTTTCCATTGTGGTATTTGAGCCAGTAACATCTATCTCTACAAATACTGTGCCATAGCCTTAGATCACAATGCCACCAATAGACTTGTTTTTTTAGCAATATGATTCAATGCCCATATATACTTATTTCCCAGTCTCTTTGTTAACATACAAAAAAAGAAGAAACAGGTTATTTAAACTTTAAACTTGAGCAGTAGTAGAACTTGTTGAAACTGTCCCTTTTACTCAAAAACAATTTATTGTCTATATATTTATATATAGGAGTTCACATTAAACAGCATCTGTTGCCTGGTAAAGCCATTGTTTTTATTTTGTGTACATATTTCCTGTATTTTCTTTATTTTCTGATAGAGAATAAAGAGAAATTCCTGAACACAATCTGAATGGAAAAATTTATATGGATTTTGATTGTCTCCTTGAATTAATTTGCATTATTTGAGAAGCAGAACATCCATGCCTGATGTGGCTGTTATGTCCAGTGGTAAAAGCATATAGAACATTGCTGAAAGAAAGACAACTCTGCTTTAGATGGAAAGGACAGCTCTTCATCAAGCAGAGAGGTCATGCCCAGGGCAAAGGTTGTGCCTGCTGATATATCAACGAGACATTGCAGATTTAGATGTTGACCATCACTGATGGGCCCTGTACACCGACCACTGTGACTCACCATCTACTCCAGTGACTTGCTTTGACAGCTGTCCTTCTGCCATACCAAATGTTATAACACTCTTGTGCAACTCTTCTTGCAAACACCTTCTGACCCATTTTACACAATGCTGTCTGACCCATTTTAGTCACTGCTGTCCATGTTACTCTTCACATGTTTTACACACATCTTCTGACAACCTGTTTCATGTGACATTCCAGGTATGCAGCCTATCGACACTGAACAAAAAGGAACTGTTTGGATATGGTCGATGTGACAACAGCTTAAAAAGTATATTTAATTAATTGTGTGTGAGACAGAGAGTGTGTTAGCATTAGCAATAAGCAAGGCAAGATCGTTTTGTATGGTTTTTTTTTTACAACATAGAACATTGGGAAAAAAGGCCAGAAAAAGGCCACAATAACCAAGTTGTATAATAACTATGATTGAAACCCAAGATTCAACTGTTTCGTACTTGAACAAGGTATAGTACACTTGGTTAACAGGGTTAGACTGTATTAAAGTCTCAATTAGAAACCATTTCAGTAAGGCCTCTGTCCAATTAATTTTTCTCATTCAAGATCAGACTTGTAACTGTTTAAATGAGAATGAACCTATAACGTCAAAATGATAAACAAGTTGAACTAATCACTATTTAAAGTGTGCAACGCACCCACAAGCTATTTGATTTTGGCTTTTCAGGTTCATTTCCATTATAGCATTTCATGCCAGGCAGACTTAAGGCAAGGTGTAAGAATATGATTGGTATGCCTTTTTACTGGTTAAAAGTAACTTTTTATACTATACTCCCCCATTCATTTTTTAACCCGTAACTCATCCACTATGGTGCATAAGAGCTCCACTTCCACATCCTACTCCAGCTGTACTGGAATGTAATCACCATGCAATAAGACGCAATTCCTGCAGCACGATAAGAGCACTTTCCTCCTTTAAATGACATTTCAGGATCTTAAAGTGTGCTGCATTAAGCTAATGCAGACCGTATTTTACATTTTTTTTGTCATTATCCAGCTTGTGAGTGGATCCTCTTTTCTTCTAGTTTATTAGAAGATGAAGTACACTGTTTATTACAATTCAATTGTCTGTCATACCGTTTGAAGCCTTTCTGCTAACTGATCTAGTAGATAACTATGAGACGTTTCATATCTAATATAATAAAAATAAATAACTGCATTTGACCTAACCATGGTGGCAGCATTTGGCTCTCCAGGTGTATCAGGTGTTCCTTAGCAGACAAACAGAGAGCCAAAAAATTATAATAATAAAAGCTTTTTGTCATAGGCTTGCATTCAGAATTCAACAAGATTATGTGTCCATGCATGTCCAAGATTCTCTACCACCTACTCAGTGGTGGTCCCTTTCAGTTAAATAATAGGGTGGGCACAGTATCTAGGCCATGGTTGGTCAACCTAATAAAATGGAAATAGATTGCAAGTTAAGTGATCAATAATGATAAGTGATCAAATAAGTGATCAATAATTACCGCATACACAACAGTAAATCAGTTGATTTAACTGGTTTTTCTTGCCAATTGTACTAATTATACATTGCTCACAAAATTAGGTGATATTTCAAAATGAACACAAAGCAATAAAAAAGAAGCATTTGATCTTTTTTTTTTATTGAACAAGCACATCAGAAAAGCAAATGGCAAGTCAAAGATGTTTTATAATGCAAATGAGATGCAAAAACTAATTTTTTGAATTGGGGAAAATGCATTATAAAAAAGTGTAAGTGCACATCCTGCAATTCCCCAGCCCTTGCAATGCTTCTGCAAAACAATCTGCCTCAATGCGAAGCTTGGAGAGTTATAGGACGTCTTGAAGCAGGTCAAACAAAGACGACAGTGGCAGCAGCATTCGGAACATCCCAAAGCGTGATTAGCAGACTGGAATCGCTTTCACAAGACTGGAACAGTACAAAGAAGACTAGTGCTACTTGACCTTATAACCAAAAAGAAGCAGGCAAAGCAATGCAATTGTATTTGACTGCATGCCCAGCAACCAATGGTATGCATTCCGTTATCTGCACCATGTAGAAAGTGGGCTCATGGGCAGTTAAAAGGTCAACTGTTCTCTTCTCTGATGAGTCACGGTTGTGCCTGACAAACGGGTCCTAATCTGGCGTGTACGGGAAACTCGGGAGAATCCACTTTTCAAGCGAGAAAAGGACTCCTTCGGAGGTGGTAGAATCCTGGTTTGGGCTGCCAACAGCATTGGTGGCCATACCAAGATGAGGTCTTGCACCCTATAGTGGCAGATGATCCAACAAGTACTGCTGGACAATCTGATCCTGTCCATGTCGCATCACTGGCAGTGTGTTTTGGCAGTCTTGGGTAACCATACACCCTTCTGAACAGTCAATCTGTGGCATTCTTGTCCAGTTTGACATTCTGTTTATCCCCATAAATTGCTGTTCAATTATGATAATTGGGTTTGCATCTAATTTGCATATTCAAACAACTTTCTTTGACTTTTTTTTTGCTTTTCTGATTATCATGTTTAATTAAATAAAATCAAATGCTTTTTCATAATCGCTTCACATTCATTTTGAAATATCCCCTCATTTTTGTGAGCAGTGTAATAGAAGGTACATTGCCTACAAATGACCTTTGAGCACTTACACACAGAATAAATAGCAACAAGAAATAATGATGAAAAAAGTTCTCATTGTGTGGTTAATTATTAATACTCTGAAGGATTTAACTTTGCACTGTAACATATGTTCTAAGGGTAATGGTCTGGCTCTTAAATCAATGGAAATTGTCGACTGGTTTCTTAATAAAACAATGACTAAAGCACTGGCACTGAGTGAGTGGAAAGGGATTTAACAGACCACTGTGGGTTTTAGGATTCCGCTTAACCTCAACCCTTTATCACGAAATGCAAAATAAGGAGTAAAACACCAGCACATGCCGAGTATAACGGGTGTATTATTAATGCTACAATGTCACCTGAATAAAACCACGTAAGTTCAGGATAGCCTCTGTAAACACACATTTGGTGTGCTCAAGCCATATTTCGATTCACCTCAGTAAGAAGAAAACAAATCTCTCATATCTGTGAAAGGTAAAAAACATGCATGGTTTGGCAGATACTCAGCATTTCCTGTTGATGCACCATTCCCTGCTTTAAACTTATTCAGAGCCAGTAACAGCACAGCCATAATACTCGGACCACAGATATTAGGCCTAGATATTTTCTGTAATTACAGAGCAGACAAAAAGAGCACTTCGTCTTTGCCCTCTCAATTCACATTTACCAGAAAATCTATCTGAGCACAGTACATTAGAGGTTAATTAACAAAACTCATCCAAAGCCTGCACTGTGTTCATAAAACCTCATAATGAGTGAAAGCTAACAGGAAAAGAGGAGATAATGACTCCTGGTCAGGATTTTCTGGTCAGGAAGCTCTGGTGACAGACAGTAATGATGTACAAAATGAACACAAACTGACTTTACCTACACAGGGCATATGTTTTGTTTTTGTTTTTCCACCACACGTCTAACATCCTTGTGTTGGAAATAGTGGGGTATCTCTGGTAAAATAAACATTTTATAGATTTTTTTAAATGAAAAACAAAAAATATTGTGAGGTAAAGCACATACTCCAGTGCTTTCTATAAGCGTGACTTATAAGACTACATTGCCAGTGTTGCTAGTGATTGGGCTAATAAGACAAGCAGACACACATATTCAACAAATACACTGCTTACAAAAATGTGTTAATATTTTAAAATGAATACGAAGCATCTGACATTTTCTGATGAGTCACGGTCCAATGCCTCCAACAACACCTCTTGAGCTAGAAGATACTCTGGAGCAAGAAAGGCAGAGGATTCCACAAGAGCTGCTGGGTGTTTTGATTCTATCCATGACCTATCACTGTTTTGGCAGTTAACACAGTTAAAAGGTTAATTGAGCCCAAATATTACACATCTAAGTGCGTATTAAATTAAAGTTTTAATTATTATTATTAAACTATTTTACACAGCATATATAAAGTATAACATATATGGATGGGTAATAAAGTTTATGAAACTTTGGACCAAACTTAATTAGAGAAACTCTCCAAATCAAGAGGGGTTTTAGTTCATATCTTTAATTTAACTTTAATTTACCCTACACATTCGACATCAGGTGACTGAAAAAGCGGAATCTTTAATTTTTGTATTGTTCTGGAAATATGTTTTGGAGCACTGCCTTGCTGTTAGATAGAATGGCCTATTTTTAGTGTATTGGTGTAGGCAGACAAATTTAGATTTAAAATGTCATGGTACTTCATGGAGTCCATGATGCCATGAATCCGTAAAATGTTCAGAGAGCTGTTGGATGGAAAATGGCCCCACAACTGCATAGACCAACAGCTACAGAATAGATAACAGTGGTTTAAAAATCTAAATTTTCATTCCATCTGACAAGAGAATATGGATCCAGTCAAAGTTCTAGTAATGATTAGCAAACTACAGGTGTTTACATTAGAGATGATAGGAATGGGTGTTTCCTACATTACAACATGGAGCAAAATGGAAAGACTATAAAACCAAGAGGGCTGCCCACCAAAACTCACAGACCGGGTAAGAAAGGCATTATTCAGACATTCAACAGAGCCAAAGATAACACTCAAGGAGCTGCAGAGATCCACAGAAGATAAATAATTATATGTCCTTACATGTGGTCAGAAAAAATGTCATTGCTTAAAGAAAAGAAAGCATGTTTGGAATTAACCAAATAGTATGTGGCATACTTCCCAAACACCTAGAAGAAAGATCACTGGTCAGATGAGGCTTTAACTTTTTGAGCATCATGGGAAATGCCGCAAGTGTGGCACAAACCCAACACTTCCCATCACCCCAGGAACACCATGGTGGGCGAGAGCATTGTGCTGTGGGAATGCTTTTCATCAGCAAGGACTGAAAAACTGGTCAGGATTGAAGGAAAGATGTGCTGCACTAAATACAGGAAACATTTAAATGTGTTGGAATTACGTATTCAAAGCCAAGACCTCAAACCATTTGAGAATCTGTAGCATGAGCAATCTTTACTAAAAGTAACTGGAATAGGCAATAGGGGCAAAATAACATTTGTAAGAGTCTCTTTCGCTCGCTCCCTATATATAATATTTTACATCTTCTACTAGAAAAACATACTAGAAATAGCTCATAGGTTGGGATGCAATCGACTAGTTTGCCTTGAGTGGGTGTCATGTTTGGCAGGTCCTCCTCATTCTAAATGACTTTGTGCTTATTGTTCTATGCAGTTGCTTACAAATACTGTATTGATTGCAGTTATGGAGCTTGTTTATATATAACAAGCTCTATAACTGCAACCCTTGAATTCAGGTAACCCTTGAAACCCAAGTAATCAGGGTACTGGATTTTGGACCAGCATTCAAATTCTGGTTCAAATCCAGAATTCAAATTCCACTTCTGCCAGGCTACCACAGTTGTGTTCTTGGGCAATATTCCTGTCCTTAAGCAAGGCCATTAACCCACAATTGCTTGGACTGTACCAGCTGTACGTTGCTCTCAGTAAGGGTGTCTGCTAAATGCTGTTAATGTAAATATGAATGTGGAAACCTTTTCAGGCATAGGAAGAACATGCAAACTTCATATAAATGGAGTTGTATGAAATCAAACCAAGGATAAGAGATCGTTATCATTGAACCACCATGTCACCCTGTGCAAGTACAATATAATAACCCTGTATCATGTTACTCTATTTCACTACCGTTACACTCAATTTATCATCTATCTATCATCTACTTTATTATGTCCTGCTCTATTATCACCTATGCTTTTGCAGTCTATTCTATTATCACCTATTCAATTTTCTTACCGTTTCAGTTATACTACTCAGGTATAGTGGGTTTCAATGGTGTATTTAAAATGAACCCATTTTCAACTACATTTTGCTTTTGGGATATGGATAATATGAACATTCTGGGAATATGACATATGGATTATATACTTGCTGTTAGTGAAAGCAGTAATTAAAACAACGACACTATGCAATGAGGTAAAAATTATCCTGAACTAAAGGTAATCACTGACTTATCTCCACAGTTTATATAGCATTTGTTTCAACTATAAAGAAAATGTATAGTCAAAACATGAAAATATGGTGTTACAGTTATTTAAAAAAATGATACTTTAAATACACATCCCTGAGCAGCACTATATCGCTCAGAAAAAAAAATGTAAATCATCCACAATAGTTGAATTTTTAAATGAACTTCAGTTTTACACTCCAAAAAAGCTCTGTGCTCATATAACCAGACAATCTTGCTGACACTGAAGTCACACTGTTCAGCATATTCAGCAGGGGTCAGCCTCATAAGACACCAGCACACCACTACCACCATAACATGTCTGACAACAAATCAATGTGTGGCACTGACTGAATATGGCACTGTGTATGTGTGTGTGTGTGTGTGTGTGTGTGTGTGTGTGTGTGTGTGTGTGTGTGTGTGTGTGTGTGTGTGTGTGTGTGTGTGCATTTTAAGAATGGCAGTGCATCAGCACAAAATAAAGGAGGCATCCTACTTTGACAGTCTGGTGAATTTCCACAGCAGGGATCTTACCTGCAAAATAAAAGAAAGAAAGAGAATTGAAAACAGAGCTATGACAAAAGCAGAGTGAACCAATGCAGACAATCAACTCAAATCATTTTCAGTGGACAAATGAGAAATGAAGAAGGTGACAGAGAGTTACTGCGAGGCTTGACACAACCTGTAATGGTTATTTAATCAATTCACTTCAGTCTAAGAGTGCGAGCCATCTCCTCTCTTTCCAATTAAACACCTATCACCTCTTGCCTCCCAATCTTCTTCGCCGCACACGCCCAGAGAGTCTCTTGATACACGGTAAAAACAATTAAAAGAAAATTAATTGTGGTAATGCTCTCCCAGGCTGCTAGAAAACCTGGAGCTGCACTGATCACGCATTACTCTGATGCACTGGATTGGATCAGCACAATACTGACCTTATGAAACAAATCAGATATTGGATCAAAATCATATGAAATTGTTGCATGTTCAAACTGCTTTAATAAATGGTGTCTCCCGAGAAGCCTTCCCTTATACTGCACTTGAAATTAAGCGGTCACTCCCCAACTTCACATTCATTAGTATTATCCTGGGTTGTTGGTCCAAGAGCATTCATGCTGTGTGAGAAGGTCTCTTGCACCTGCTGTACATGCACACAGCTGGTTGCTGACTAAGACCGATTCAGGTAGGTCTAGAAGTCATGTTCAGGTCAGACCTAGGATGCTCTATGTGAAACAGCAGCACTGAGGAATGGGATCTTGTAAAAACACACTGATCAGGTACAGCCTGTTTTAAACAGTAATTTTCATTTTTTGTACTTTAGTACAGGGTTTCCTAATCTTGGCATTTTCATGTAACTGAGAAAAAGTAATAAATGTAAGCAAGTTGGTAAGGTTCAGAAGTAAGTAAGGTTCAGAACAGTAATTATCAGGCAGTAAAATGTTTTATCTGCTAAATTACTTATTATTTGCATACAACCATAACATAGAAATACCCAATTTGACATTTGATGAATGAATACAAAGTATATATAAAAGCAAAGTAATTACCAAAATTGTTAGTATTTTCTTCTATGTCAAAATTTGCAATTGCTTTTATGTGTTATGGCTTAAAATTGACTGCATATTGATACATATGTCCTCATACCCATTCACTTTGTTCACAGTTTATGTTGTAGCCTTGTGCTAAAATGAATCCATCAAGCTTTAAATACATCAAGCTTTTCCCAATCTTCATGCAATAAATGCCCGATAATAACTAAATGAAAACTAAACTAAACTAAAATGTACAGACCCTTTGCCATGTCACTTGCAATTTAGCAATGATCATGTTTGAGATGTTTCTACAATTTAATTGGAGTACCTTTAGTTAATTAGGTATAATTTATATATATATATATAAATAAAACTATATACTCTGTCACAGCTAACAATGCATACCGGAGCAAAAACCAACTCATGAGGAGGAAGAACTGCATGTAGAGCTCAGTTGAAGCACAGATATAGAGAAGGCCACAAAAAATCTGGTGCACTGAAAGTTCCCAAGTGCACACTGGCCTTTATAATTCTTAAACGGAACAAGTAAAATCAACCAGGACTCTACCGTCAACTAACCGCTCCACCAAACTAAGTAATCAGGGAGAAGGGCCTTGGTAAGAGAGGTGACCAAGAACCCAGATATCACTCTGATCAGCACCAAAAGTAATATGTGCAGATGGGAGAAACTTCCAGAAGGTCAACCATCACTGCAGCACTTCACCAATCTGCACTTTATGATCAAATGACCAGACAGAATCCTCTCCTCAGTATCAGACATATCCAATCTGGAGCCAAAAAGCACCTAAAGTCTTAGGTGAATAGAATAATACTAAGCACTTGAAATCCAGATTGGTGGAGTGCAGTTTGGCCATTCAGACTCTCACACCTCATTAACTGACTTCTCACACCTGTTTGGGAGGCGGTAATACATGCATGACTGCTGAAGTCATCTTTGAAAATGATTCATATTTCATCTCCTTTAGGCAGCTGAGATAAAATCTTTCTTCTCTGTTACTTATTATTAGGTAACATTAAAATGTAATTTAAAAAGCACAGTTTTCCATTTTAAAAATCCAACAAAAGACCAGTTTGACAAAGAACTTGTGATGAAGTGGAAGTGTTGACCTGGGGTCAGTGTTTCCTCTTTCATCTCTTAATGAATGCTATTGTAAGTAAATGGATGGGAGCTGATCTCTGATCAATGTCAATGACCAAAAGATCTCCAACACTCATATTTAATTGCAAAAATTAGGGAATATTTCAAAATAAAATATTCCAAAAATGAAATATCCCCTATGTTTTCTGAGCAGTGTATACAACAATGTAACTGTTGTGTAATTAAAGTGTATTAAGTGTATTAAGTTTACTAAAACATATTTCACAGCAAAATATTAAACAAAATCACACTATAATATAATTTTATCTAAAGTTATCTTATTTTATCTTTATCCTACTATATATATATATATATATATATATATATGCACACTGCTATTAGAGTTTTTGAGAGCAGTGTATTTTAGCATATTTTAATTAAATATTGTATATTCATTTACTAATATGGATGTACTTACAACAGAAAGTTCAGTATAGCATGGTTGACTTAAAAGTTTGTTTTTAACATCATACTTAGGTCGTTTGTACATTAAAATCAACACAGCATGGACCAAAGATGTATAAAATTAACCAAACACAGGGCATGACATTACAGGAAGCTACCCATAAAAACAACTAATTTAACATCATGCATATATAACAGTTATCAAACAAATGTAATTGTAATAATTTTAAAGAATTGTACTTGATTATTTTATTCCAAAGGACAAAATACATCATTATTTGCATACTTGGCTCGTCATGATATACAGTGCATCCGAAAAGTATTCACAGCGCTTCATTTTTTCCACATTTTGTTATGTTACAGCCTTATTCCAAATTGTATTAAATTAATCTCTTTCCTCTAAATTCTACACAAAATACCCCATTATGATCATGTGAAAAAAGTTTTCTTGAGAGTTTTGAAAATGTATTAAAATTAAAAAACAAAGAAATCATATTTACATAAGTA
>JAUZSU010025085.1:0-10617 GCA_034780255.1 Parotocinclus maculicauda | reverse complement strand
TCAAAAGTCTTAAAAAGTGAGTAAGAGAATATCTCTAGTGAACACTGGTAGTCTGATTCTCCAGCTCCTATTTTCTTTACCTAGTGTTAAAGCTATACCACTGCAGCATGGCTGAAAAGAACATTTCAAGTGAATGCAATTGAGAGACAGGAAGAAAAAAAGAGACAAGAAGAAAATTAAGCTCAGGGTGCTGAGAAACTTTCTAGAGAACCATTATAAATTTGTGGTGGAGTTACTGAGCGAATGCTATAACAACTTGCTCTGCCAGCCATCAGCACTGCATTTAACGGCAGGCAAATGCCTGTGAGACAGGAGCTCTCCACATTCATTATTTAAAACAGACCTTCATGCGCCATGCGGCAATGCAGGACAGCCACCGGACAGACGAAATATGGCCTCTTAATGATCCTACAGGCACACTGTGAGGTAGGAGGGAGACAATGTAAGAAAAAGTGGAAACTTAGACAGCCAGCAGATAGAACGACAGAAAAAAGGTGTGGGGGGTAGTTACAAGAATACCTAGGAAAGCAGAAAGCAAGAGAAGAGCTATAGGAATGATACAGATGGGCTGACAGAGAAAGGTAAATTGGAGGCGAGGAGAGGATAAAAGAGGCAGGGAAAGAGAGGTTCAGTTTTTTGTCAAGTCTGAATCTTAAAATCTGGCCGTGTCCCACAGAGCTGCAGTCAAGCTACAATATATTTCTAAGGTTTTTTTATATTACCACTGCTGTTTATTAGCACTATGTGCACTAGGTTAATAATAAAAACCACAGCACTAGGTTAATTAAAAAACAGATATGAAGAAAGCATTTCTGTGAATGAACCATTTACAATACGGCATCTTGATTTTTTGCGTATTTACTTACCAAAAATATGTCTGGATTGATACCTCAGCAAGATATCCTGCCATTTTAGGCTTAGCAATCTTTTCAGGTATCTTTTTAATTAAGGGAACATAAATAGAGGAACATGACAGCACCCTTTAAATTCCATATATTCCAGCAGCTGAACACGAGAGCAAATGCTATATATTGGTCTCATTTTATGTATCTTTGTTGAGCTTTACTTAGTCAAATTAGATGCTTGTTAACCTACTTGTTATTGCTGTAGATGAGCATTCATCATGATGTATTAATGCCGCACAAATACAGGAGCCAAACTGGCAAAATGGAATAATAAGTGGACAATTCATCCATAAAGCAGCAGCAATCATTTTATTTAATGTTCCTTCAATTTGTAAACACTGCACTTTCAAGACAGCAATTACTCTATTTATGAAGGAAAATTATCTCTTTCTTTATCTTTTTCCTTCTGTCCCTTGGCATTCTATGGCCTTTTGTGGGGTCAAGGGCTGGCATTAAGTATGACATTTGGCTGAAATCTAAAAAAAAAAAGAAGAAGCTCCTGCCTGTATAAGGTCAGAGTTCAGAGACTACAGTCAGACCCAAGCCATGTGACCCTTGGAGAAAGAGACAGAAAAATAGAGGAGGCATTTTGCTAATGACAGAGGACAACCTGGTATTAGTAAGCACTGAATTAATTTGCCATTCCAGCTTTGGCCCTACTAGTGTAAAAAATAGTGTATTTGTCCAAACTTAAATGTCTAGTCTGCAATTTGGAGTACAATGCATGTAACACAGTAGTTTACGGTAATAATAGGGTTCAGGGGTGGTGCAATGGTTAGCATTGTTGCTTTGCAGCTCCACAAACCTTGGTTTAAGTCACTGTCTGATAGTTTGCATGTTCTCTCTGTGCAATTGGTGTACAGGTATTTACACGTGTGCTGCTATTATATATATCTATATATAGCTAATATAGCTATTTTGTAACTATGTTCTATATGTATTTATTATTTATTTATTAGATAACACTTTACACTAATGGTATATAATTAAGCATTACCATTTATTATAAATGTACATATTAAACAACAGCTATTCTGGAGTTTAGACAAATATTTGGATGAAGTCTGATTCAAGTCCAGCACCTACAGGAGTGTAAACTAGAGACAAGATCATGACCATATAGTTTAGATAGCCAGGGCCAAGATGAATATTAATTCTGATAAACATCAGCAATAAGTAAAACAACGATTATAAAAAAGCTTTAAAATGAATCATTTTACCTATACTAACTGGAAGATGTTGTCTACTTTTCTTTTGAGACATAAGTTTAGGAGTCACCTGAGTGGAAA
The DNA here is from genome assembly GCA_034780255.1 of Parotocinclus maculicauda. Taxonomy (NCBI): domain Eukaryota; kingdom Metazoa; phylum Chordata; class Actinopteri; order Siluriformes; family Loricariidae; genus Parotocinclus; species Parotocinclus maculicauda. Next base: position 8,423 of record JAUZSU010025085.1, on the reverse strand, counting down.
CTATCAAAGTGAGCAAGCTTAAAAATATACTGTTCCTGCTATGTGGTACAAGTACTATGGCTGCTACTCTTAAAATTGCATATGGTTTTGCCTGTAAAAAGCCTTATTCCTTTCAGTAATACAGGCACTGTAGCTAGTCTATGACATGCTAAAGGCTAAAGACCCCTTCGCAACTGGTGCAGAGGATGCAGGAATAGACAGAGCATGGAGCCGTGGCAACAATTCTTTGTTCACAGACCAGCTATTTACTGTAGCTAGCTGACAGATGAGCCATAAAAATAACCAGCTACAGTGGAGCTTGAAAGTTGGTGAACCTTTCCAAATATTCTATATTTCTACAAACATATGACATAAAACATAATCAGATTTTCATACAAGGTCTAAAAGAGGAAAACATTTCATGGTTAGGCATTTATATATTGAGAAACATATACAAAAATAATCTAATATTACATATTAGCAAGTGGCAAAAGTTTGTGTACCCCTAGCATCAGCTGTATTACTTTAATCGCATGAAAGATATCTTGAATTGATGGGATGACAATCAGGTGTGAGCTGCTGCCCTGTTGAACAGGTATAGCAGAACCCATTAATAGTGCATTACATCAGAGCTCCTGTGACATTCATCCCAGCACCGATAGCTAGCTAACATGTTAACTTTAGATAGCTTTCTTTGTGTTTCCTATTTACATCCATTCCTATTTCCATTCTTTTTAGCCTAGTGGATAAGATACTGGACTATGAACCTGAAGGTTCAGGGCTCAAACCCCGCCTCTCCCAAGCTGCCACTGTTTGGTCCTTGAGCAAGGCCCTTAACCTACAATTGCTTGGACTGTAAGGACTGTAAGTCGCTAAAAAAAACCCGTCTGCTAAATGCTGTAAATGTAAATCTAAGTAGAACACCTTACTGCATTGATTGCTATGTGGCAGTATTTGCACTCTGCAGAGTGCTTTTTGTGTCCTGCACAGAAAGCAATTATGTTTCAAATCAGCAGGACTGTTGATTTAGAAGACCATGTTCCCCTGTGATTGAGAATGTGTGTATGTCTCTGGAAATGACAACTTAGATTTAACACAGGGTTGATATGTGCAGAGAAGGGCAAAAATGGTGTGACAACAGTAATGTAATCATTCAATTATTTACTATGGAATATATACTGTATGTGTTTTGTGGCCTTAATTGTCATTGTGTTTAATGGGACTGTCCCAGGAAGAAATGTCAAGTCCACAGTGTTCAATATCAAGTCAATATGAAGTACAATTTCACTTCAGTGCATGGCAAGACCAAGACCATTAGCATGTCTTGAGATTGAACACAAAGCCAAAACTGTTGACCAAAGGTTTAACCAGAGTGTTTTCTTGCTACTTATGGTTTGCTCATTTGAGGTCTAGACTTTGTTTCTATATGAAAATTTTGAATCCTGATAACCTTAAGGTCATAAAGTTGTGATTTAAAACAGTTTATCAAGCCTGAAAATGCTAAGAATATTTGAAGTGAATATAGACCATTTATGTGTGCCAAAATATTTGGCATACAAACTTTAGCCCAGTTTTTCAGAAACTGTAGTGGATATTGCTTTAATCCTTTAGATACACAATATGCTAGCAAGTATGAGAACAATTATTCTCACATAACAGCTGTGCATGCACATCTCTATCTAAACATGTATGGACACACACCCACACACACACACAAACACATTGTTTACCAGAAATGTTGTGGCACTGTGGTCATGTCACCTTGGAGAACCCCAAGAAATGGGTCAGGACAGGCATCCTTCCAGATCATCTGCACAGTTTCTGAACAGAACTAATCCTATAAATATAGACAACACAGAGGAGTGCACAAGCTTGGGAGAAATGAGTAGGTGGAGCTCCAATGGAAAGAAAAGGAGAAAGAAACAGACAAATAACAGAGTGAAGTTCAGTTCCCTGGCTGCAGATTTGCTGTTTTGCATAAGGTTTTTGCTCGAGGACAGATCATAACTCTTGGAAGGCTGATATGAAATCCGTATGTGTGCAGATCTATGTGGACAGTAATGGATTACCTGGCCCTGCTTCCTCTCCCAGAACGGCCTGGCTTGGCTCAGCCCACCGACCCCGACTGTCTGGAATGTGACAAGATAGCAGGAGGTTGCCAGGGCTGCAGCAAGGCCTGATTTATCTCGCCCCATTTTGACGGATGATAAAAATGTCAGACCATGATGTTTGGACCAGGTCACCAACCGGAAGGCCTGTCTGAGGAACCTGTGAGCCAAAGTTGGACCTGCTGACAGCACACACACAAACACACACACACCTTTTCAATCACTCATGTATCCACTATGACCTGACCTGGATCTCTGTGTGCTGCTGTCATTTTTCTAAGCCTGTTGCCCATATTGGTTAAAAAAACATACTAATAGCACTATGGACCATCTTTATAAGCACTTAGGGATAGGCTTAAAAGCAAATTAGGGATGTAACATGAGCAAAGGTATTGTAAATTAGAAAGCATAATGGACCAGATCCCATAGTTGTTTTGCTAGGTATGAAAGGCATTGTGTTAAGTCAGAAAGAAAATTATAAAATTCTAGTAATATTCCATTCCAGTTTACATTATTATTTGATACAGTCATATACTGTAATCCATCCACAGTCATAAATATGAGGGAGAGAATAGACGAGACAAAATGGACAATGTAATGGAAAGACAGAAAGAAAAAGAGAGAAATGAAGGGTAGAGAACCTTCTTGGCAGCAGGCCAAAGTCCATAGACTGTGTCCACGACAACGGCGGATTTGAGCCTTTGAAAATCAACCAGGCAACCAATTAAGTCCTCCTGAAGCAATTATGTCCAATGACACCAGCTCTGCCCAGCTCAACGTCGCCTTTCACCAGCTTTAATTATACATGCTAATGCTCAACATCAGTGACATCACCAATCCTGTCTCTACTCCGACTGCAAAAATGAATAAAGAATAATACAAGCAGTACAGTATTGAATGTTAGTGCTTTGTACCAAATGTACCACTTAAAGTGAATGTGGAAATGTGCCCTGCCGGACGTGCTGTACAACAAAGATGTAGCATGGGCACAAACAGGCCTAGCTAGCACACAGATTTTAATGTTGTTTAAGAGAAAAAATGCCAGGCTGACAGTTTAACACTGATTGATAGGACTGTTCGGGAAAAGTAGATAAACAAGCAGGTGATGGATTTGCTGCTACCCGAGTGAAGACATTACAGCGGGTGCAGGAGCCAGCGCCAGACACCTATGAGCAGTGGGTGGCCGGAGGTTAGCCATTTTGTGCCCACTCAGTAATGCTGCCTTAATCGCTCCCTATATTTCCAGTTAAAAAGGAGGCTTAATGAGCCAGTTTCACAAGCCCAGAGAAACTGATTATTATCTGAGAGTTCCTACTGAGTTGGTGTTTGTCCAAGTCGCTCCTCTTTCCCTCCCCGCCTCTACCCTATGTCTATTCAAGTCTCTCTCGCTCTCGTTCTGTCTAACTTTCTCTCAGTAGATGGCACTGTTGTCTTTTCAGTGAAGCAGACTTTATTTTGCTCTTGGAGCCAGGTCCATGGGGGCATATTCTTTCCATCTTGCCCTTGCCCTCACGAGTGCGTATTTTGTTTTGTGTGTTTATCACTAGCAAAGTGTTGGATCTCTTCAAGTGTTTATAGACTTTGAATTGGCGAAACTATCACAAAACAAGTGTGGCAGAGCTAAAATCACAGACAAATTGAACAGAAAACTAATTTACATCGTATCTTATGAACACGGTTATATTAAGGACATAGGATTTTGCAAATATTTATCATCTATGTGTGCATTTGTATGAGACAAACGAATAATTTAAGGGTATTTTAGAAAAGGGTATTTGTGTGTGTGTGTGTGTGTGTGTGTGTGTGTGTGTGTGTGTGTTAAGAAAACACTATGGGAAATGTTAGGAAAAGTAAGTACAGAGTAGTCTGTAGTCTGGTAAAAAGTGTCACAAAGGTAGTATGTCCGCAATGTAAAAATGTAATAGTAAATATTTATTATTAAACCACATTGGATCCAATATGATTCAAGACATTAAAAGAAAAAAACATTTAACAGTAAATTAATATACAATATAAAAACAAGGATTAACAGAAAAATACTTAATCAAACTGTTCCTTATATTTACATAGAAATATTATGAAATTCATATGGTGTGTGTTTTGTGTGTGCGTTCACTCTTGAGCGGTTTTGCGTGTTTGAAACCTGCAGGCTGCAAGAAGCAACTTTTCAGGAGGCAAAGGCACAAACTGTGAAGAGATGGGCTTAATTAAAAACCGCATGAATATGCATGAGACACTTGTACCGTTCCAGTAATTACATATTGAAAAAGGTTTCATGAGCTTGGGAGGCATAGGCAAAAGTATTTTTAAGTGATATCTAATTCTAGCACACCACTCAGCATGCCACTGCAAGAGAAAAAAAAACACTCAACAAAACAACAAAGAGTTTAAACTGGCGAACCATAACAAATAGTTAGAGGACTGTGGTAATACAGTGATCCATTATAAGGCAAAATGACAACAACGCTGATCCAGTGCACTCAGGATTAGTGCACTTAAGTGTAATAATTTGACCTTTCTTACCAAATATATCAAATAAACAGGCCATGGGCCTTTAAAAGCATAAATCATTTATCAGCTCAAATAACCAGACATCAAATAAAAATGTCCAACACAAATGCAGTCACAGCATAACCATAAGGGCAATGCTTCAACAACACAGAGAATTGAAAATGACAATATTAGCTTAAGATGTGATAATGAGCATCTCCATGGGAAGTATTAGTGTCTCTGATCTTAAGTGACATACAAGAGGAGAGAAGGGGTGGGCAAGTGGAGAGAAAGTAGAGAGAGAGATGCAGAGATGTAGTGTGATGCAGAGAGGGGGAAGAGGAAGAAGGGAATTGCAATGGCAAGTATGATAGGATGGTTAATCACCACTTTGCCCGGCTAATTTTGAGCCCCTGTGGTAACAAAGCATGTTTTATTCAACAATTTATTAGCTCCCTATCTACCCTGGCACTTAACATTAAGAGCGGCAGTGCTGAGGGTCCACAGCACTTCTCTGTTCACTCTTTAACATTACCAAAACTCACTTGTAAAGAGCACAGGCCTGGTCCAGATCTATCCGGTGCCAGTGATTTGCCTTGGATATACCTATGACTAACAGTATGAAAGTAATCTGTTCCTATGTGGGGAAAATAAAATGCAAACTGTCTTAATTTAAACCAAAAATCCTGTCTTGCACACAGAGTGCATGATGACTGGCAAATACGTCAATGGAAAGAACATACGCACCAATGAAGAGAAAAAGAGTAGAGCCAGTGTTTATGTAAATACGCGTGTTTATGTTATTTTTGGAAAGCAGCATAAGGAGCTACCAAATATAGCGCTAAATACACACTATACATAAAGTTACATGTATGATTGGCTATTAAAGAGGGGCTATTAAAGGCATTGTTTAACAATTTCACAGTGTTGTGTTGCACATACAAGATAGAATAGAAAATGATATAGATAGATAACCTTAATTTGATAATTTTTACAGATGTTATGAAAATATCCTGATAACTGACTTTTTTCAGTTATCAAAATATTATCTATGTGCTAGCACATTCCATGAGTGAAATAAGAAAAAGGGGAATGTAGTGAACAAATGGGAAACTGAGAGACTGAAGAAAATAAAAAGAAAGACTGATGAGATGATGGAGGAAGTTAAGGATAGAGAGGTTGGAGACAGAAGCATCAGGCAGGGTACTAATGGCTCCCAGTGCTGCGAGACACAGACATTATGCAGAAACATGCTGGCCATATGGAAAAGACAATGAAGTACAGTAATTAAAACAGAAGAAAGGGACTGAAGCACCGTGCCATAATTAGAACACTGATTAATCAGCTGATAATTTTATCTTGATTAATGTTCCTGATTTTCTCTTCATATTGACCTATGCCAGTTGGGTATGGTCCAACTAAATTTAAATTAAACCGCAGAAAATTCCTCAGCAGAATGATATGTTGCAGGATCCCATATACAGCATAATTGTTTTACAGGCAAAGATTTTAAGTACATTTGAGTAAGCTCTTCCATTTATAATTTAGTGTGTCGTAGCAACTCCTTGAATACGGTCAATGATTAATGATTTTTTAGAATATTTTTAGCCAATGAATAAAAAACTGATCTACTCCCAAAATCCCACCCAAAAAGCATAAATGTCATTCAAAGCAAGAGACAGCTAACAACATCCCAGTTCCCTGGGTGGCTCCTCTCACCACTGCCCCCTCTGACATGAGCCCTTCCATCTCAGCAAAAACTAATCTGCCCAATATTACACAAAGGCAGGTGCATTTATTCTGTCAATTAAGAGGAGAGGAGGAAACAGTTGGGTGGCTAAACGAAAAAGCTGGCTTCCTCTCTCTCGTGACCACACATGCACACAGCTCAAGTCCAGTTCAGGCCTGTTGGCAGGGCTTCAGCTGACTGGCTGCTGTCCAGCCCCTGCAGAGTCACTTTGGGCAGCCCCTGCCAGCAATGCCAGTCTGCCAAAGTCTCTTCCAGCAGAGTTAGTGGAGGGCACCGCTACTGTCACCAGAGCCCCAGCAGACTCGACCCACTGTGCCATGTTAATTCACTCAGATCTATTTAAAAGCAGGGTGACAGCTCTGTTACGGTTAGGGAGGTGGCAAGGGCAGCTGCTCCAACACACACACACACACGCACAAAATATATGTAAATATAAATATATGTCTTGTAGACTTTCCACTGATGGAATGATTACTGTTGCTTATTAATGCCTTACCTACACCTATTACTACCGCTAACCTTAACCTCGGTATCCTAAGGTAAATTGTTTGGGTTTTTATTTTCTAAAGAAATAAAAATGGTAGAAATGTCTGATTGTTCTATTTTTCTATTTTTGTGGGAACATTTGGTCCTCACAATGATAAATAAACCCCTATCACCACACACACATGCATTAGCATTCTTAACATTCCGATATATAAGTTTTATATAAGTTTTCTTTTTTGTGAGTTTTCAAATATAAAAGTCACAAAACTAAATTTGTAATAATACTGCATCTAATATCTAAACTTATTAGGTTGGGACAAAAAAAAGGTTCACTGCATGAAGCCTCAATTATACCAAACCAAATAAGGATCAAGTAAATAAAGAAATAAAACACAGTGAAATGGAGAAAGCAGGAGAAAAGGCCTCCTGTAATCTTCAGATATGAGGTTTACTAAATTAACATGTGGTCTCCAATCAAGGGAGGAACACCACAGGGTATCTCATCGACATGGCCAGAGAGGGAAAAAAAAAGAAATATAACCACCGGAAGCCAAAACTCATTTGCAGCAATTGAGCTCGGGAAAGCTGGGACGAGATCCAAATTTTTGCTCACCAGTTTATATGCAATGACCCACTCCTGATGGGGGCCACTGAGCTCATCTAGGTCCCTTTATCCTCTCTCTGGTGGGACTCAAACACCATCAAGGCTGGATTGCGCTTGTAATTGACCATTAGAGAGCCAGGTACAAATCATTCATCTCCCCAATACAAAAAACAGTCATAGTATATGACAATGATGAATTAGTACAGCATTTAACTGTGTTTGTAATCTGATATTAATTGAATGTGACAAGTAGCATGCAAATAGCCATAAGCATTTGCTTGGCTTTCTGCATCTTCCATTTGCATTGGTTTACAAAATAGACCAAAATAGGCAGATGACACTTGTTTCTATTCAAATTCCTATTCAAGAACATTATTCCTTCAGAATAGAGCAATGATGCCATGTTTCTGTCAGATGCTTAGGTTTAATTACCTGGAAACCTTCCTTTCCTCAGGTCATGGCACAGAAATGTTTTGACAAGTAGATATTCATACTGACAACACTGCTTGGGAATTATTTAGGATAAATATAACAGAACAGAAAATATTAGTCCATTAAAAACAGCAGTTTGCTCTGTTCCATTGATATTTCATGGTGCTCCAGCAATAAAAATGATTATTAGTCTATAAAACCTGCACTAATTTAATTCAGACCTTGGGATTCCAATGTACGGTGTGCCTCTAAAATACTAGAATAGTTACTGATCTAATAAAGCCTGCAATATGAAATAAATAAACATGTGAATGACTCCGGGTTTGACATAAGCTGACAGCACTGAATTGGAAATTAGCCACAAAGCCACGGTAAAAGTCTATTACTGGGTTCAGTATCTGTTTAGCAGCCATATGATTGAATTTGACACATCTGTGAACAGGTGCACATTTATCTCCTTAGAAAAATACTGACTCATTGCCCGTTTTTGTGCCGGCATTTAAAAGGAAGAATTAGGTATTCAACACATCTTAACTGTCTATTTTAAACAGCTTAGGTTGAGCATATATATATA